>JASDQU010818160.1:12006-26166 GCA_032191745.1 Picea mariana
GGGAGGAAAAGAAAGAGTAAAATCATACTGTCAGATTGATCATAGAGCTTGGGAAAGGATATTAGGAAGATATTTCTACTTCATCAATTCATTTGATTGTAAGATGCAAGATTTTTATTTTATTAATAGAAGATGCACATGACTTTCCCCTCTATTGAATTGTATATGGTTATTATTATTCTTATAGAGAGCTAATATTTTCACACTTTCATGTTATATTATTATTTCTGTTATTAATTCATACATGTTATATATGATCTTGTGAGAGGTATTCATTTGTACAGGTATTCATTTGTGCTTCCGTGTGTACAGGTTCACGTTCATGAAAGTGAAGGACACATTTAAAAGAGAAAACAACCAAGGAGTGTGCAGGGACAATCATCCAATTACCAATTAAGTTTCTTATTCCATTACCTCATAGATTCATCCATGTGTGATTCAGATCTAGGAAATTCTATCATTTGTAGCTCTATTATGTCTCAGGTCTAGAAAGAGCCTAAGGGAGATAACTCCCAGATGGTACAATTATCCCATAACATAATGGTGACTCTAGTGGGAAAGTCATTACTATTTATCTAGTTTCTTCCTAAGTTTCTTTAAATCTATTTTTTCAAGATCCTTTCCTATTTGAGGCCCATTTTTCTTTTTCATTCTTCTAGTAAGTATTTTTCGAGTCTGTTTGAAATATTTTCAGTCACATATATGATAGATATGCCTTAGATATATTGATTTTTTCACCTGTACGATCAATATCGTGGGTTTCCTGTGAATATAGAGTGAACTCATCAGTTCTGGTAAAAAAATGCTCCATTCTAGCATGTGATTGCCCCAAAACCACATTGAGTAGTGTGACCAATTCTTGTGGTCATATATCAATCCCCGTATAATGTGTGACTGATCGCTCTGTCTTAACTGACAAGGCATGATGAGGTATTAAAATGATTTTTCTGGATTGATTCAAGGAAATTCTTGTTTTTGTGGGTATGGTTTTGATTCATTAACCTCATTCCCTCAAACTTTTAGTGCTAGTGGTACCCCTATAAGAGAGTCCATTTGATTTTAAATATCTTTTGGGTTTTCCTTCAAGATTTGTTTTCATTGTTTAAACAAAGAAAAATCTCTTGATTTTCCTTCTCATTTCTGAATCTTCTTGGAATATTCACTTCATTTGAAATACATCGTTTTAGATTGTTTATAATCTTTTTGATCTATAGTTTCCCATCTTTTTATTTTTATTTTTTTGATGTAAAAGGTATATTTTTTTCTTTTGATTGGCATAATCTTTCAAAAAAAAATTTCTTTTAAATAATTTTGCATTGCATTTTGAGAATAATTCAGCTAAGAGTCTTTGGTTCGTTAGTGGAATTGAAAGTTGTATTGTTGAAAACATTTCAAGGAAAAAGTTTGCATTTCATTAAGGAATTTTATTCGCATTGGTGTATGTATTTCATTGGAAAAGAAAAATATCTCTCCCTTTCCCTTAAGTATTTCTTCATCAAATGAAAATTTTGCATTTGTGCATATAGCTTTCTTTTGGGATTGGTCTTGAGTCAAAACACCATGAAGTTTCATCCTGTTCCCTTTGAGTAAACAACATCCATTTAAAATCAAGCGTAATTAAAAGCACTTAGAAAATTTTTGGTTTGATAGAAAACCAACAATAGATTAGGATCTAGGGCCTTGGAATAGGTTTGGAGAGTTAATTCTCCAAGGCCACAAAACAAAAATAGGACAATTAACGAGTGAAAATCCATAAGTAACAAAACTGATTCTGGGAAATATCACGTCACACGTGAGTTAAGCACTAGGTCAAGATAAGTAAGCGGTTTAGATCTCCCCTCTCCATTTTCTTAGTCGGACTACTTCTTGTATTGGGAGTTTTGAGATGTGGACGTCCCCAGAGTAACTCCAATGTTATCAAAATTTTGGATGATAAGACTTGAATTGATATTCCTCGCCCACACGATAGTCTTGACTGACGACTATTCTTCCTGGCCACATTTTTTTGAAGTGGAAATATTATTGGCCTGTCCTAGGAACCTACATAGGTGACTTCAAGGGGGAATCCTTGTGGTACCTGAGGCAGACATTGAATCTCTGTTTCAACGAACCAGGGAGGGTATTTTCCTACGAGCTTTTACTTTTACCTTGGGGAGATGTTGTGTGATGGTTATCATAAATAATTCTCATATATTCACTGAAGGCTTGACATCCAATCTTCAGCAGACCCTATGATCCACTGGTTTGCTTGATTGATATCTCATATTTGGCTATGGGTGTGCTCTATGTGTTGGTTTCATAGTTGGACATATTATTGATTTTTTTGATTTATTTAAGTCTTTTGTCTTATCCTTTGTGGCTGACTTACCCTGTAATCGTACTACAAGAATTTCTAGAGAAGGACTGTAAATATCCTATCAAGATGAATGACTAATTTTACGATGACCGATCACCCATCCTCATCCTAGACCTAAGTTATAAGGTCCCACACTTTTTCTATGTAATATACCCTACCATTTTTCTTGAACTACAACTGGATCGTCCATACCTGATTACAAAGACCCAGGAACTTTTTTTAGACAACAGATGAGTTTGAAATCCAAAGATACCAATAATACCAATGTGGAAGATCTCGTAACAGGAGATGATCCATATGGGGCCGTAACTATAAGTGAAGGTTATCTTAACCCTCCTTCCATTTCTCCTCTACCTAATGTTTTCCACCACCTCTTAGGGAAACAAAAAAATCCTGATAGTAACCCTTTTTCAACCATGTTGAGTGGAAACGATGCCTCTACCACTCCAATTCCTACTCCCATGTTGTTTAGCACACCAAGAAGTATCCCAATAAATCCTCTCATGCCATCAACTAGTGGACTTGGGAATCCACTTATATCATCTTTTAGCGGAGTAGGAAACCCACTTTTATTATTAGTAGGTGGAGCTAGAATCACACCTTTATCATTAGTAGTTAGAGATACAACCTCGTATGCATCATCATCCACAACAACAGGAAAACCACTTGTTACACCATCTCAAGCACCATTCTCTCTTTGGAGTCGGCCCATAATCCATCAAGTTTCATCCAATACCCAACCTAGAATTCATCCAACCCATTCCTATAGTTCACAACCCAATATAATACAAAGTTCCACAACTAATCCAGGGAGTCCTTTTGTCTTCTCCTCTGGAAACACACCAATTGGCTGAAGCGCACAAAATACTTGCTTTCCTTTTGGATGGAATTGGAATAATGGAATTATTGCTAATAAATATGGTGTAAATCCCTTCCCTGGAGGAAGAAATGTCCCTTGGGGTACTCCCTTCCCATGGGGAATCAATGTCCCTTTGGGTAATCCCAATGTCGGGGAAAACAATACCGTTGGAATATCTCCCTTCCTTAGAGGTAACAATTCCCTTGTTACATAAAACCACCCACTGTCCAGGAGTAGTAATTCTCCCGATAATGTACCTTTTCTAGGGAAAATCCCTGGAATTATTCCTTTTATAGGGGAACCAATCCCCCAAATAATCCTCAACATGGGGGTTCTTATATGCTAATGGGAAATCCTTATCAAGGAAGCGGTTATATACCTATAGGAAATTCTTATCAAGGGGGTTGC
Source organism: Picea mariana (assembly GCA_032191745.1). NCBI lineage: Eukaryota > Viridiplantae > Streptophyta > Pinopsida > Pinales > Pinaceae > Picea > Picea mariana. Next base: position 15,630 of record JASDQU010818160.1, read on the forward strand.
TTTCCTACTACTAATCAATATATGGGAGGACCAATACACCATTACCACCTCTTGATATCAATACACCATTACCTTTAGACCAGAATTCGTTTGTGAACACTAAAATACCATTTTTTCGATACTGTGGAATTACTTGACTTATCTAGACTCACAAACAATCCCATAGTGCACAATATCCCTTGTCTAGTCGTTCCAGTCAAAATTCTAGCAAACATTCTAAATTTCGATGGCAAAACAAGAGGAGATCCCACCACACACATTACGACTTATCATTTGTAGTTCATCTCCAACTCCTTTTTGGATGACATGATTTGCTTAAGTATTTTCCCTCGCACCTTAACTAGAAACACCTCAAAGTGGTTCATTGAACTACTAATTTCTTTATTTAACAACTTTAACGCTTTAGCAATGGATTTTTTGACCCATTTCCAATTACCCATCTAGTACAAAATGATGACAGAGCTTCTGAAATCATTACATTAGGACACCACCGCACATATCACAGACCAAATTCACGAGTGGAGGAAGAGAAGAAGACTCGTTAAATCCCCAATTCATGATCGACTCTTGGTTGATTGGTTTACAAAATAATTATTTCCTCCCATCGCTAAAGATGTTTCCATGTCCGAAGCCATAACCGAGGAGCAGGATATTCATCATGCCCAACACTTAGATCTGATTGATTAATAGTCATGTACATTATACAAACTCATTCCTCATGATCCTCAACCATCGAATGATACTCCTCAACCAACACTTGGATCCCATGCCAATGGTATGGTTGGTCCTGTCTCTTCCACTACAGTTGGCCAATTGACTGGGCATCTTAGTCAATTAACTGTAGCTAGAAATACTACCTCTTCTACACCCACAACCAATTCAAATCCGACCCCTACTCAGACCTTTGAGGTCAACACAATGTAGTCCACCACACTGAAGCACCCTCAACAATCTGGAGGGAAGAAAAAGAATAATTATTATGAAGGGTCAGGAAAGAAAACCCAAGAACCTAATGCTGATGGAAAAAACAAAAAAAAGGTAAAATATCCTTGTATGGTGTGTAAGGAGGACTAATTTACCAAAGAATTCCCTCGCCTTACTGAGGTCCATCAATAGCTTGAGTGGGGGGGATATCCTTCCTAGCTATCGATATTAACCAATGCTCCCCTCCCCAACAAAAGCAAATGGTTACACAAGTTCCTACACCTCCAACCGGGGGAAATGCAGAGTCCTCAACCACAAACATCATGATGGTTAACTCCACGGTGGCACTATCCACAAGAGTGAATAAATACAACACTCTAGAGGGGGAAACTTCATCTAAGGACCCTCCATCGATTTCACTATATAAAGACCCTCTCACATTAGAGAAACCAACTTTCGAACCTCCAATTCACCCTCCAAAAGGGGTACTTCGATGAACTACCCATAATCTGAATGCTCGAGTAGCTCAACACTATAGTATAGTGGAAGATCTCTCTTAGGCACCATGTGCCATGTCAACACTGAAGTATTGCAGAGATATCGTTCACAATGAAAAGCCTTATTATCAAACATAGGTGGAATCGACCCTTCAGAGTCAAACATTGTTTCCTTTGACATAGAATAGAGTGATTCCTTTGACATAGAATAGAGTGAGTTGTGTCTCTCAAACCAACCAACATTTCAAATCATAGTTATTTGTCTTAATAATAATATATTTTGTACGATGATCGACGAAGGAGCGACTACTTGCATTATGTATTTGTCATGTTGGAAATACCTTAGTTCTCCTCATCTCACTGCATCTCAAACCATCTTAAAATATTTTGATGGACATTTTTTCAAACCTCATGAAATTCTCACCTGTTTATCCATTGAGCTCGGGGGAGCAACTGCCTCTATAGAAGTTGAAGTGGTCAATGCCACACTCAACTATAATCTGATATTGGGATGCATTTGGTTTTATGAAATTAAATATGTTGCATTCATTGTATTTCATGTCATATTTTTTCCCCATCAAGAAAATATAGTCACCATCAACCGACTTGATTATTGCACACCCGACTTGCGATCTAATCCTAGCACCAATGTTCCTTTTAGAGGTGAGTCTTCTAGGGTCTATGAAATTGTCCTTAAATGTATGTTCAAAGATCCATATATTATGGGGATATTCCTCCTTCCTACACCCGATACTGCCCATATCTCTCATGTGAATATGATTTCATCATTTACTAGTGGATCCCTTGGGTCTGTTCATCCTTGGTTGCTACCTCGTTCCAAGGACATTGATTCATACAGAGCCTCCATGCCACTCACTGTGGTCGATATTTTTGATCCAAAAATCTCATCAACATCCGATGATACTATTCAACAACTCCATCCTCATATGGAGTGTGATCAACCTACTCCACCCGTACGGGTTTTTGACTCTCCAAGTTCACATGATTTCATAGATATTAAGTTACCTTCAAAAGAGGCCATCTTCGAAGTCATGGATTCCAAAGAAAAACCCAGGGAAGATGAGAATTATTGAGAACCCATCCCCCCTAATTTGGAACTGATGAGAGCCATCCTAATGAATTTCAACGTGATACTGGGGGCATTTGCTTGGGCATCCAGTGAAATCCCTAGTCTTAACCCTTTTCCTCCTCGGATATGATTTTCAGAACTTTCCAACGAATTCTCTGCTACCCCTTCCATTGAAGATTCACGTTTCGTACTTCCTTAATGTCTTGATCGACCCCATAAAGGAGATTCCATAGATCACAAGGAGCTTCCATATAGCTTCCATATCTCACAAATTCATTTCTATATGGCATGTCCCTGACATGGTGAGCCATATGATACCCACATAGGCTCATGAGTTCATTGATTATGAAAATGATCCTTGGCACGAGCCTTGAAATGGGATCTACTTTGTGTAAACCATCAATATGAGTAGTGTATTGTACATAGGTGTGTGGTGTGTGTGATTTTGTTTTGCAAACATCATATCAAAACAATCCAAAAATATTTTCTTTTTGATATTTCACTATCTGTTTTGACCTTGGAATCTATTTTACATGTGTTTATAGGATTCTAGGGACATTTTTTGTTACAAAGATGGAGACATCCACTGAACTTGAGGTACATGTCTCTAAACTGGCATATAGGGATAGGTTGTTCTTTGCATTTACCACCTTGCATTATTAACCATCCATAATTCTAGCACCATTCCTTAGGTTTGACCCCAAATAGTTGCAACATTATCCACTCCACTCCTTTTGCATGTCATAACTGGTTCGATAGTGCCTACCTTTCATGGATGCCCTCGTTAGCACCCGAATTTTCATTTGGTTCCCATGCTGCATTTCCCTATAGGATCAGGAGCCCTCCTTTATCCCCTCCATGACTTGAATATTGAGCCTCATTTTTCTTCTCTTCATATATATTTTGGCCATATCCTGGGGGGGTGGGGGTGGTGTTCTCAATTTTTTTTTCTTGTTTCTTAATGGTAACCTATGCAGTTGCTTCTCATGTCATGATTCCCACCACTACTCTACTATCTACCCATATGCCACTTAATGCTATGTAGTAGCCTTGAACATTCACCTCTTGCAATGTTTAGCCCCCATTTTGCACCCCTGGAAGATAACTATTGTTATGAGTAGTCATCATTTTCCATGTCTCTTTGCAGTCCATTTCTTAAGTCATGTTCCATGCACCTAGAACCTCATTGTATACCACTCATTCTAGAAGAGCTTACTATTATCCCTTTGTTGCGATCGATAATTATCCATGACAAAGGTACACCCTTGAGTCTTCTTTTTCCTTTCAGACTCTCTAACCATGAAATGACAAGCGAGCATTCAATTTCTTGAGCTTGTTAAATACGAAAGATAGTATATGTATTTTTTCCCTTAAATATCGTTCCAAGATATGAGGAATACCATCAAGCACCATTCTCTTCACCAAGATCAAAAATAAATCCATGGGTGAGCATATCGAGCATACATTTATTTTCTTTCACGCTCCTTCAAACATGAAAGAAAGAAAACAAGTGGGGGGGTTTTTAGTCTAGTCACCTTCACAACGGTAGTTGTCCATCGAGTCACCCTTGAAAATCATACCTATTTTTCATCCATGTACAACAATTGGGTTATCCATTATCTCTGAGTCATTACCATTTCCATGAGTTCTTGGACTCCGCCAACTGGTCACTCTTCCAATCATCCATGGCAATTGTTTTGGTCATTATTGATTCAATGATTCTAGGTCAAGTCATTTGTCATACTGATTTTTTCAAGGGAAGTTATCCTCTATCGACAAATTTCAGTCCTCCAACCCATGTATCTCATCCATCCCTAAGTCAGTTGTGTTCTACTTTTACACTCTTCACACCATCTACTTTTGTATGTTTCATGTTGATTGATGGGGGATACATCAAGTCCCTCCTTCGACAAATTTTTCCTATTGACACCAAATTATTATCTAGGATCGAAATATAGAAACAAATTAGTACCATGGGACTTGCATACATCAGTGGTAGGTTCCCTCACATTTCAACAATGGGCTTACATCTACAAATGAGTCTATGAGTGTTTTACTTCAACTCATATATTCACACTCACTAGGTTGTACTAGATATCTTAGGGTCCATCATCATCATTGGTGGGTTCCCTCACGTCTGTTAATGGTATGCATCAATGGGTGGTAATTAGATGATTTCTACCATGCTTAACATCAACTCATTTATTCACATGTTGTGGATTCATACCATTGGGATTTGGGATGAATACCTTGGTTTTGGGAGACATCATTCCTTTACAACATCCCCTCCCAATTTACGATGGAATTATTCATGAGTACTTTAGATATCACTCAGACATCAAGTCATCTCACTGATTTGTATACTGTGACATAGATCCACATTTTTACTTGGTTGTGTCTATGCTCTCACTTGTGACATGGATCTACAATGTATTATTTCATGGCCATGATCTAGTCAGTTTCATCATGCATGGATCCATAGTGTATTGTTTTGAAGGATATGTTGATTTTCTATTACCGAGCATGGGTATGCCTGCCTCGGGGATTTTTTTATTGTGGAGTAGGGATGATAGCTTCTTCCCATATTCCTTCACTTAAAGCTCCATGATTTTTATTTGTAAAGTATTTTGGCCATCATACACCTCTTTTGGCCTCACACTTTAGGGGGCATATGTTATACAACTATTTACCATTTTCTCATATGATGGACATCATATAGAGGTTAGCAGGTTGAGACATTGAGTTATGTCACTTTTCCCTTGAGTTTCCAACACCCTTTTTCCTAGTTTTAGGTTGTCTCTTTACAACTTGTGACCCAAAATTGATGGTCATGAGTTCCTCTCTTGCAACCTGCAACCCATATTGAACTCAAGGATGTAGGGAACGACTAGGTCTATTACTCCCCAATTAGGATTGGTTACAAAGAGATACAATCAAGTCTCAGATTTCTCATAATATGACCCAGAGAAGCTTGTTATTTTGAGTGTCTAAGACTTATCCAACATCCTAACTCTATCATCCTATATATTGGGGGTTTCTCATGGGAAAAGGGGGAGGAAAATAAAGAGTAAAATTATACTATTAGATTGATCATAGATCTTCGGAAAGACGTTTGGGAAGATATTGATCATATCATTTGATTGTAATATGCAATCCTTTTATTTTATTAATAGAAGATGCACATGACTTTCCCCTCTATTGAATTGTATATGGTTATTAAGATTCTTATAGAGAGTTAATATTTTCATGATTTCATGTTATATTATTAGATCTGTTATTAATTCACACATGTTATATTTGATCTTGTGAGAGGTATTTTTTTGTGCTTCTGTGTGTGCAGGTTCACATTCGTTAAAGCGAAGGACATGTTCAAAAGAGAGAACAATCAAGGAGCATGCAAAGACAATCATTGAATTACCTAACAAGTTTATTATTCCATTACCTCATAGATTCATGCATGTGTGATTCATATATAAGAAATTGTATAATTTTTATATATATTCTATCTTAGGTCTAGGAATATCCTAAGGGATATAACTCCTGCATGGTACAATTATCCTACAACAATCTTCTTCTATTTCATCTTCATTTTTTTATTAATAGAGAGTCTTCTTGTTCAAGTAACCCTCTATTTGAGGTTGTTGATATTAATGGCTTCCACCATTATCTTAAATATATTTCTTGTACCATCATGGTTTCTAGTCCATATATATTATTTGATCCCAATAATTTATCTGAAGTTGATGGTTACTTGAAGTATGAGCCCAGGGAGGCTTGCCCAGATAATGAGGCACTTCGGTATACACCAATGGTTATGTTAGGTCCTCATTCTTTTGGATTTTTTTTTGGGGAATTAACATGTATTTCAACAAATATGTTCTCTCATAGAGTACATTTCACACATATTCTACACATGGTTCTCATTTTGTATGCTACATTCCCCTAAACTTCCTCCATCAATTCTATGATAGTCATGCCAAATTTTATGATATAGTTGAAGCATGGTTGGAGGGGTCTTACTCAGATAATTCTCACATGAATTATCACTATCACATATTTAATATGGTGGATAGAGTCTTTCATGTTTTAATTTTTCCTATTTTTAGTTGATTTCTAATCCGAGTTCTGTTACTAATTTTTTATGATGAGCATGTGTTTGCAGGCTTGGAATTACATGAATGGCTACATTAGAATTATGAATTTACATAGTTCATTCTTTTTATCTAGTGAATTTACATTGGAATTATGAATTTACATATTTCATACTCCGACCTATTTTAATTTTTTGGGTGCTCCTGCATTTTATAAAATAAAAAAATACATTATTTAATATGGGGACTCAAAACCGGGGTATTACATGAGACATAATATGGTTACAACTGAATAAGGAAAGGCTATAGGGTCCTGGTAAGAAGATGAAGAATCTGTAGTATGGTTCTTTTGAGGTATTCGAAAAGGTAGGAGATAACACCTATAGATTCAATCTACCTCCATACATGCGCATTTACTTAGTAGTGAATGTGGAGAATATCAAACTCTATGAGCCTTCCATGTTGGATCACGATAAAATAGACTAGTGTTTTTACTTTGCATAGTATTAGTTTTGGTTTATGGTTTTTAATTAGTTTGCTTGTTTCATTTTCTTTTTATTATTGTTGTTTGATAAATAAATAGATTTCTCATTAGAGGTGGAAAGAAATAAAAGTCTTTCACACTAATTTTTTCCCCTAAATAGATTTTTGAATAAAAAATTGATTTTGATATGGGAAAAAATTGTTTTATTTAATTTTGATCCGGATTGGATCATTATATATTTTTTCATATATATCAATCCTTTTAGAGTGGAAAAAATTGGAGGAATCATCTTGCAGGTCCATTTTAGTGGCAGGTTCCAGTTTCGAAAAATAGGGTCTGGAACCTTCCGGGGCCATTTTGAGGCATCAACCAACATTTTTTGGGTTGAAACTTTCCCAAATAGTATAGGAAATTGTGATGCTATTCTAAACATTGATACCTTTACAATGGTGCAAAGTTCACATCAATTTGAGCTCATATACAAAATTTATTCCTCCCATAAATTTCCCTACCGTGTTGACCACCATTGTAAGAGAGGATGCCATGTCAGCCCCAGTTACTCATGCATATGGGGCTAGCCACATGATGGATTTCAAGAATATTATTGAAGGTTAAAAACCCTACCAAAATTGAGGTTTGAGGAAGTCAAAAACCTATCCCTATATGGATATCAGGTTATGTTAAATACCATGAAACTAAGAGGAGAAGGGGTTCCATTGTTTGGCATTGTATCTTGTTCCATAACTAAGAAGAACATCTGAGAGTAGTATTTCATGAGCATAATAGAGGAGGATATATTTTTTAGTAGACATACATGTCACATGTCAAAGAAAACTCCACAGAGAGTGTCTCTTTCTTTGTGTTTGCATCATTTCTATACCAGAGAAATGAGAGAAGAGTAAACTCACCTTCTAGATGGGTTTTCTCTCATATTGGGTTTCCCAGGTCATATCTTGTGTTTATTTGTGGATGATGTGATTGTATTTTAATGTTCTCTATTTTTTCACATTTAATCTATGTCATGCATAAGTAGAAAATTGGTAACTAAATATTCTCACGATCTAATGGAAAAATAACCTTAATAGTAAATATTTCAGTATTTTATTAGATATGTTGTGACAAATTGTTCTAGTGGAATATCCGTGACAGTTTATAGATCATATTGATATCAGAGCATGTTTTTATTTTGGATATTTGTGGGAAGTTGCAATATCTAGGTATTAGATTAAAGAAAAGTCATAGAAACTCTAGCCATGACAAACAAGTCTATTCATAACAACCCTCAAGATCTAGCAGAAGAGAGATTTGAGAGGTTGGAAGCACAATTTTCAGACATCAATCACTATATGAACCTCCTAATGGTGGCTCTAGTAATAAATTGCATACCATTTGGAGATGATGGAGGTGTGAACTTAGAGAACAAACAAGAGGGGAGATCAAAATACTAGGAAGACTTTTGAAAGGAGTCATTAAAAGAATCTGAGAAAGAGAAGTCAAGCTTGAGTACCATGAACCCTTCAGATTACCTATTCAAGATGGAAGTGAAAGTGGACATAAATCCATACCAAGGTGATATCGATGCATTAAAACTGAATCATTGGTTGCAACAACTAAAAGTTTTCTTTAGTGTTCACCATATAGATGAAGGCAAGCGATTCCATTTTCTAGATTGAAGTTAGAGGGCCATGATTTAACCTGGTGGGAAAACCACATGAAAACACTTAGTATGAAGGGTGATCCACCAATAAATAGGTGGGAGGAATTCAAAAACCTCATGAAGTCCCAATTCTACCCTATCGGGTATATAGAGGACCAATGGATATGGTGGAACTACTTTAGGCAGAGGTAGGGGAAGAGTGTACATGATTACACCACTGAGTTTAGAAATATGGCTATCATGCTAGTTATCTCTCCCAAGAACTCAGATGTACTCCTCAAGTATCCGGGGGGTTTACACAATAGTGAAAAGATCCTAAAAACCACTACACAATAATAAGAAAAAAACCACTACACAATAGTGCAAAGATCCTAAAAATCATTGCAATCATTAAAACATTGATGGACACACTAAGGAAAAAAGATGGAAACTACATCTAGAGATAAACTTGAAGAATTGCAAGAAGGACAGAAAGAAAAATAACCTTTTAGCCACATATTCAAGAAATTAGGTTGAAAGTAGCTCATACGTGGACGGAGATATTTTTTGCACATCTGTGCAGAAGGAGGTGAATTTGAGTAGCCTTCATCACCAGGAATAGAAGGATATGACCAAGTTCTTCCACACCAAGATTCAAGTCAATAATAGCAAGATAGATTCTTTGTTCAACTCTAGTTCACAAGATAATCTCATAGAACTATATCTGGTCAACAATGTTGGATTGGAGGTTCATAATCATCCTAGACCCCATCCATTGGGTTGGGTAAACAAGGAAGCAAAGATAAAGGTAACAAAACAATGTAAGATTAATATTGTTATAACTGTTGAATTTATTGATGAAGTGGAATTGGATGTAGTACCCCTTGATGTATGGGGAGTAGTATTTGGAAGTCCTTAAATGTATATGAGGGATGAAATATTCATGTGGAGAACCAACCAACACCAAGTGATCAAGGATGGGATGATATAGATGGATATCGATGGCCACCCACCTTTTCCAATTGGCTCAAAACAGTTTTCTGACAATTTTGGCAATTTACTATTTTGAGCAATTTTAACTTCCGGGGCCATTTTAAGGGCCTAAATGAAGGTTTTTCTTGATAGAGCTCCTAAATGATAGCCAAATGCATGATTAAGCCCTCAAAATGAATCTCCTTGAAGATACCTTTCCAACGGGTTATCACATGCCTAAAACGAAGATCGTATGCAAAAGTTACGACCCTGGGAAGTTGATGTACTAACTTACCCAAACGGGGCCCACATGACTTTTGGCGCTTCATCTCCTAGGGTTAGGTTTTTGGATGTATAGGGTTTTTTGCATTATTTATTATTGTAAAAAGGCCTTCAGAGCCTCATTGTAACCTTCTTCTTGCGAATGCACACTGCCGTCACATCTCTTCTCAGAGATAAGCCACCACCATTCCAACAAGCTTGTTTCCGCTGCATTTTACAGTTTCATCTTATTTCGTTATTGAATAGAAAACCAGTTTTACTGTATCTATGTTATTTTATGTTAAGCACCTGCTAATAATCTATATTCATTTTTTTCTTCTCATAAAATCCAGATCAGTGGTATCAGAGCGGTCTGCTCCTTGTTATCTTAATGCATGTCCCCAATGAGGTCGGAGTACAAAGAGTTGGGTCTCGAGCTTGCTTCTCTTGAGGAAAGAAGCTCTCGCACACCCAAGCGACCTCCCATGGTAGGAGAAAAGAAATATGACAGGATAGGAGATCCTTTCAAACTATTGATTGAGGAATCCCTCACACAACGGAGGAACAAGATGATGGATAGTT
>JASDQU010818161.1:5594-15804 GCA_032191745.1 Picea mariana
TCTAAACAAAAAATATATATGGAAAAGGTGTGAAAGACAAGATATCCTTTAGAAAAAGAACAATGTCTAATTTGGAGTTTTCCACACCTTTGAGAGAGAAGATACATATATACCTTTCAATGTTTACATTGGACTTAAAATAAACCTTGACATTATTTCCATAATTTTGAAATCATCTTGAGTCTTGGAGTTCAACTTAGTTTATGAGAAGTGTTGGAAATAGAAGAAGCTAGAGCTTTGATAAAGTCACATCCTTCAATAACCACAAAAATATCTTTACGTGGATCTACTACATAACCTATGAAATTGCAAGAAACCAGTTTCCTTGATGTCGATCTTTAAATGGTTTCCCTAATGCCAATGGAAAATATTTATGGTTTGCTTCAAAAGACTAACATACAAACCTTCTTTAGACTCTTCTTTCTCAATTTTTATCTGAATTGAATACTCTACAACAACCATCTCTTTTGATATTATATTAATACGGTGTTATGAAAAAAAAATATTATTTGAAATTGTAAGACAAATAAGTAGGACTATCTCCACCGCCACAAAAAGCTCAACCTATACCATTTTCTCAATCAAATGTAGTACATCTTGGACATACCCACGTTGGCATCTCATACAATAATTGCATTCTATGAGACTACACTTTTTTGCTAAATCCTTTTATTGAATACTTTTTGAGCATTATCTATGGTACCACATTTGAAATAAAATTGTAGTAGATTGTGTTTTGATCCTCATTTACTAACCAATAGGTGATTGTAGAACCTACTGATTTATGCCTCAGGTGGATTGAATTTAATACTTGGGAATTATGCCTCCTTGGCAGAGTTTGATGCTATCATTGATGTGTTCTAATGAACATTTAGCAAAGAGAGGGTTACAAATGTTGAATATGAAGTAATAAACTATCCATTAGAGRCATCTAACTATTCCCCACTTATTTTAAAAGATAGAGCAATCCAAAACTTGAGAACTTTGGGGAGTCATAAAGTGGCATATTTTCCTTAATMTAGACCAATATTCAAATGATTTTTCTTGAAACATTTTTTCAAGCAGTTATAAAKCGTGGCCAACACAATTCTAGAAATCCAATATGTCATGGGAAACCCAAAACTAAYAGGTCATCTACAAAAAATTAAATCATATGTGCCTGCATCTCCTCATCTATACATCCATCCTGTTGGAGTTTCAAATTGATGAAGGAGACTAGTAGAAACTTGAAGTAACACAAGGGCGAGGTTCTTKCTCCATCACTCCCTCCTTGTAAGATACTATGAAATACAATAATGCAGAAGCAAGATGAAGAAYAGTGGAAATAATATGATTGTCCCCAACAACAAATGGATGGTTCTCCTCATTAAATATCTAGAAATTATTTAGTAATTTTCTAGACATTAATATCCCTTACAACATAAAAAGACATAAGCCAAAGCATTAAAAAGAACTGTAATGAAGCTTACCTGTAATATAAGACAAACCATTAAAGAGAACTGTAATGAGGGTTACCTGTATCCATGTGTTTGACCTTCCGTTATTGTTGTAACAGTCACATGTGCCACAAAATTCATACTGGGTAAAGCTTCTCCTCGGAAGCCAAGGGAGTTGATTTTTTGTAAATCTTCATATGAGCTCAAATTTGATGTCGTGTGCGTATCACATAATATAGGAAGATCTTCATGTTGTAAATCAACAATAAACCATAAGTAACAATGGAGGATGCAAAATAATACACAATTAGATTGCAAAAATAGAGAGAATTTCCTAAATCATTCTTAAATCTCATCTCTGTCCTCAAACAAACCTCATGAAAATCTAACTATTAAATAGAACCATTGCAAGCCAACAACCTATATGATTAAAGCCACCATGCATTGTATTTTGTACAACCTGTACGAAGCAAACAATAAGGTAAGGCAACAATAGCAAACTAGCCTTCTTATGCATAAGCATGAGGCCACAATGTGTCACTATTATTTCGAAGGGGTTGATTCTAGTGTTGAAATAGGTATTATAACTACACTATCTCATAGAGACTTGTAATGGTTTATGTGATGTTTCCTTACAAGTATGATAGTTATCTATTTTCAAATTCACATCGCATCTCTTCTTGAGGGATTCCAACAATTGGAAGTTCTGACTAAAGTGCCAAAAAACAGTTGCAAGCACCTATGCATGGATTTGGAAATAGAGTGAGGGTGACTGAAGTTTGGAGAATATATGGATGCTTGTCATTTAATTCACAAAATTATTCTTTATCTGCAAGTCTACTATGCAATCTATTTGAATGACCATGCTTAAGAGGTTTCAAGTTCTACAACTGCCCCTTCCCATGAGATTTTGGCTAGTCTTTGGCCTGATCTCTTCATCTCATCCTCAAGATTAAAGATAATATCACAATTTTGAATATGGGAAGATAACCTAAGATGAGGTTGTGATATCTGGAGGTTTTGAACTAGAAAAATAATTCAAACTTCGGATGGTGGGAAAATTTATATCAAATTGGTATGTGTTTTATCCTTGGGAATTTGAATAAAATACTTTATATTACATAGTTCTAATATTTTTATGCACCATTTTCTGAATGCATTCATATTAACTATCGATTTTCTTTTCCTTTGTAGAATGCAACCAAGAAGTGTAGTTAACATATTCACACCTACCTTCTTATGTGTTTCTTTAATTACAGACAGAATGCTTTGTTTTTTAATTAAAAATAATAATTTTGATCTATTTCATACATGCATATTGATATTCGCTATACACCAAACCTCATTCACAAAGTACGAAACATTGATGTATTGTTTCCATGTAACTAGCTAAGTTGTCCTTGCTAAAATCCAACCAAGTAGTGAAGGATTCATATCATCCTACAGAAAAAAGGTCATCAACTCAAAATGTTCTTCAAAGAGTCAAACTCTTCCAAACCTAGTAAAACTGCTTAAGGGCCTATTCTTCATCAATCATGTAATCACCTTGAAAATTAGCAGAAAAAATATTTAAAGATCACCAAACCACCCAACTGTAGTACTTTCCAAACATGTCTGACATTTCAAATATCATTCATCATTTAAAAAAAAAAGGAATTTCTGTTTTCGTAGTGGTATAATGAAAATGCATCAAACGTCCTTGCATTTTTTGTTTATTTTCCTATCATGAATGAAGGAAAACACTTGCAACAATATTATGACCAATTTGGCTACAGAAAAAGAATATCAGGCCTATAGATAATCCTTCCCATGGATTAGTAAAGTAGTACAAACAAATGGAACATTATACCTTATGAAAATAGAAATTAGAAGATATGAATTGTAGGGAAAGTCTGGTACATGTTTAGTTTCAAGGTCAATGAAGGTATTTTCTAGTTAAAAAAATTATTGAAAGAGACATAGAAACATGGAATTCCTTAATTGCATAGTGAATATTTGGAGGATCAACACACAACACATTTGTTACGAAGGGCGAATCCACTTAAAGTCCCTTCTAGATCACACAAGGAATCGAACATGAGTGCCTTCCTGGGACTAGGGAAAGAGAAACAAATATTGTGTGGGGGAAGCATACTATTATAAAATTACATGGTGTAGTGCAAGAACATGGGGAGCGTAGCATGTCCTCACATGGGGATTAATTTCCTGTTAAAAAAATCAATTAATTTCAATATACTAATATCTACTTATCAAATCACAAACATCAATTAATTTCAATATACAAATACCTACTTATCAAATCACTGAAAATAAAAAAACACCAATTAATTTCAATATATGGTCTGAGAAAGGTGAGTCAACAAGACTGGTCTACAAATTACAACAATTTATCATGGCTTCCAACAATGAAACAATGGCCTTGAAAAAGCCAAACAATTCACTGATGAAGAGAGATCTAATCTCAATATAAAATTGAAGGCTCTATGGAACTTGTCCAGTAATATTAAAACCTTACCCAAACCTATAGGTATTTTTGTTGAACCAAAGTCCAACATTTAGAAATATGGGGATAAGATTGTAGGATTATTAATACTGGACGAAAAACCCCAATCCAAGATTAATAGTTTTGCAAAGGAAATGTTTGTGCATTTAACAGACTTTGAGGGTGCTATACACAGATAAGGACACCTCTAGAGGTTGAAATGGTGCAATAGCATCATTTGGAATAAAATTATCAATTGAGGGATGGATGTAGTGTATAAGCTCTAAACAATTACTAAATCTAACCCAAAAACACAAATTCATTACAGTAGATCTTGATTATAGTTGAGAAAAAATAGAACAATCGAAGACAAAAGTATCAGTTAAAAGTTGCTTGTTCACGCCATTAGTTAGCAATTTCTTGTAAAGGATGGGGATAAGTGATTTTTTAAACATCAATCCAGCAAGACCATTAAGGTATCTTAAGAAAGAAATAATAGTGTTGATAATTGTTTTCAAGTCTGGCCACAAAATGATGGAAAATATGCCCTGGAATGTCTATGTTGTGACTTATCTTTGGGAAAACTTTAGTGCTCAATGTACAACTCTGAGAATTTCCAAGGGTCAACCTGTCAATTGATTTTATTCATATGAGACTTCTGGAAGGTCACTCATCTTCGATTATAAATTTCCTAACCTTTGAAAGATCAACTTGTGCATCATAATCAAGCTCCTGGATTCATTTGCCAACATAGTGTGTTCTGAAATTTTATACCTGCAATGAGTATGATTGAAATTCTCCTCTGTTTTGATGTGAGTATTGTACATCCTCCTCTTTGTTGGAAAATGTCCTAAGAATGATTATTATCATCAATAACAAACTTAGTCACCTCATCCTAACCATTTAGAGGTTCATCTTCTTCATCTTCAATCACATGCAACTTAGAACTAGCTTCTAGACCGTGCACATTTTCAAGTAGCCCATTTATAAAGAATTGTCACGTAATATTGTTGAGCAAACAATTAACACAAAAATAGGTAATTCTCCATAGGATACACTACAATAAGGATCGTTCTTGTGACCTTTGTCCTTTTCTGGAGTTTACAAGCTTTAAAATTCACATTCAAAATTGAATTTCAGTTCCCTTTTCCTTTCTCTCACCTTGAAAGTCGATGAACGAATAACATCATCATCTATTTTGAGCTTCTTTTCAAGGTCTGGTATGGACTCTGGCTTTGTGAAGTATGTGAATAGTAGGTATATCCCATCCAAATATGTGTTTGATTTACTAGACAAATTCATTTTCTTTATAGCATATGCTAGTGGAATCATACCTTGATTGAATACATCAACACCCATGCTACCACCACCAACAACTGTCTGAACCATACATATTAAAAAGTTAAAAATGAATCATCAGATAGTGCGCTCTAATATTGGAGGTTAAAACACCAAAAGAAAAGATCACAAATACAATTCACATTGAATATTGTTCGATAATATAGGATGAAACATTAATTGCAAATCCTGCTAAACATCATGAATGGAAATCCATCACAAGTACAACCCTCATTAGAGAAGGAAATTATGCAATAAAACACAACCTTTTACAGTAAATTCAAATAAATTATCATAAATATCCTATACCCTAAATCTTGTGGTGTGAAGATATTTTAGATTTGGCAGATTTAGAGAGAGAATATTTAGCCTTGTGAAATAATTTTCTACTTCATTAAAGAAACAAACATGGAGTGTTGAGACATCAACTAACCCAATTACATTTTTCCCTTTTCTTAAATGCTCCCTTAAGACTGCAATGGTGAGAATCCACCACCTATCAAAAGGTGGGACACTGCTTACACTATATTACCACCAAGCCTGACATAATGCCCCCCTTGCAGGAAGTGCATCCACCACTACTTGTGAGGATTGAACCTTGGTGAGGACTATAAAAGTGCCATGCTTTCACTAACCCATATTGTCTCTTTTGGAAATCCTCATACAATTTACACCCTCCAATATTCCACCAACTCAACATCTCCAATTATTTAAAAACTTAATGACCATGATGTGTGTCACACACTACAATACATGGTGAGATTAAAAAATAAAGGGTCACAAATACAAAGCAAGAAAAAAACCTACAAGAGAAAAAGGCTCAGGAAATCAATCTATTGCAAATCTTATCTACCCCTCATGATGTTATGTAAACCCTAAGACACCACCTATGGAAAAACAAGCTCATTGGTTCATGTTAGTGTAAATTTACATTAATAACATTCTAGTTTTGTGGATATGATTCAACATTTATCATGAGAGAAGAATAAATTTATAACTAACCCATGTTGTACTCAAAATAACATAAGTTATACAAATCAACTGAGTATGGCATGTTGGCTCAACTTTCCAGTTTCCCGACTCATCTTTTGAAACTTGGTCATGTTTTCCCTTACTCAATCAGCCTCGTCTAGACTGACCGAGACCTGGTGACTCATGAGTGCAGAGTACACCATGAATCTATCTAGATTGATTCCGGACTTGCCAAGTCCATAGGAAAAACTCAAGCTGCAACATATAATGGTAAAAATCAAATTTCTTTTTTGTTGATTTCCCTCAAAATTGAATGTTGTTTCAGTTAGAGATTGTGTTTATGTGATCAATTAATCATGTTGGAAATCTTTTTTCAAAACAAATTTCATGTTTTTTTGCACATTTAAATTTGTCTCACTAAGGGGAAATTACTAAAATGTCCAAAACACATAAATTCAACATTGGATTTTGAGTGGGGGCATCTATTTGCAATATTGAACACATTGAGAGAAAATTCAACATCAAAGAGGTACTTCGCAGACTCTTCCTTCCATTCTGTTCCTTTTTCCCATGAGGGAAGAGTAAGTTAAGCTTGATAGGAACTTGTTGAATCCTTTTTATGATGTTAAAGCATAAGTAACACATGTGTGACACACATATCGTATGAAAAAACATGAATGATGAAAGTAAAGAAAATGTGAGTAAGTATTTCTGGTAGGTAAAACATAAAAACATGAGCATAAATAATGAGGTTAAGCAATGTACTTGTATAGAGTATAACACAAAAGCATAAATGCAAGCAAACACTAATATCATAAGTGAATGAACGCATGCATTAAATCATAGTTAGGAGCATAAGTGAATGAACACATGCATTAAATCATAGTTAAGAGCATAAGTGAATGAACGCATGCATGAAATCATAGTTAGGTACATGTGTTATCATTGAATGAAGCAAGACTATGGCTAGAACAGAGAATGTGGGATATGATATGAGTGAATAAATAAACAACATGCAAATAGGCAAGAACAATTGCAACAAGCACCTTGCACACAATGGGAGGCTGAATCCTTGGTGTAAGATATGCATTATTAATATAGGGCACATGTTGAAAAAAACAAGGTGCAACTGTAGTGTGTAACAACAAAGTGAAACTAACATCTCTACGAAGCTAGACAATTATCCCCTACCATTCCCAACAATGTGACACACTTAACACTCTCACTGACTAGAGTAAATGCAAGGCTAAGGAATGAGATAAGAATGTAAGCATATATCCTCCCAATACTCTCAAAGAAACAACCTACAACCATGAGGCCCTATTGAAGCCAACTCACGCCAAGCAAGTGTGTGATACACCACAATGAAAGAAACCAATGATAATCCAGGTTACCCCATAAAACTCTAAGAAGAAATAAAGTTCTAAAATAGTGAAGAGATTTATGTTAGTCATTTTGCAAGAACTTAGTAGGAGAATGGTCCAATGTAAGTTTTGTATACACCTATGAGTTGGAAAATAAACCGTTTGAAGTAAGGCCTTGCAACCATACCTGGCCATGTGGTAAAACTGTAACAAAATGTGCCTTTAGATGCTACCCATCAAGCCGGGCCAATAATCCATTTTCATGCACTGAAAGTATTGCAAACCCTCATCTAATAACCCTACATGATAGAAGGAAGTCAAAACAACAATAAAGGTGACATGATATGGCCTTGATCGGTTTCAATTTGGGGAAAAAAAAATAGGATCATCTTCACCATGTCCATGAATTCCATATCCCAAGGGACAAAATCATCTCACTCCAGGAGACCACATATCGACAAACATGAAATGGTGCTAAGCATGGTAAAAAACATCAAATGGCGCTAAGCATGTAAGTTTAGGCCACACTGTAGTTTTGTTGATGGACATGCCATTAAGATATTAGTAAGAATCATTTCTTGCTCGCTGCCATTTTATTTTATGGAATTGAATACGACAAGTTGTAGTTACAAAGTGAAAACAAAAGAGACCAATACATTACAAGTAGATTCTAGACCATCTAAAAAAACCCAAGAACGCCATTAATTACTAATTATCATGTACTCAACTCTAATAGAGATCAATACATTACAAGTAGAGTCTAGACCATCTAAAAAAAACCAAAAACCCTGCTAATTAGTAATTATCATGTACTCAACTCCAATAACCCAGGGGCCTACAAATAAAATTGTCATTATAAAGATAAAGAAGAGTGCAAGTTCTTAGTGAAAATGAAAGCTCAAATGTATTGAAAACCACTGTTAGGCCCTTGATGATAAATTATAAAAGAACATGATTAAAAATATTTTCCATTACTTAAAACTATAATAGACAGTTTCTCAAAGAAATCTGAAGGTGCAATTCCCTCAGAATAGATTACTGTGATTTCCTCTGGATATCTAGACACTGCTTCAAAACTTGTGCTATTGCTTTGTATTGCCAATACCCTCATCCGAATAACCTCCAAACACTGTGAATAATCTGTGCTAATGCTCAATGGTGCTCTTGAGTCTTTTCTACCAAGAAATCGTATGTGATTTATAGTAGATGGGAGGGTAAAATCACTAAAAGAAATCCCATTATTTTTTGGAAATTGGGCGAACAGAAGAGTGTAGCTGCCCATACCATGAAATTGGATCAAATTAAACCATAAAACCTGATTTATATCCAATGTGAGGGAGAAGTTGCTACCAGAAATTCCCATATTTCTGGAAATGGGGTGAATGGAAGTTTGCAACTTCCAAATTTCAGGGGCGAAATATATATTTTTTCCTCTCTCCCTCATAAAAACCTATGCTAACCCTCTATACGATTTTTTTTTAAAATAAATTAGGGACAGATAATAAAAGTTTTAAAAAACCACTACAATATAAAAAAATCGCCCAATAAAAATTTGGAACCCCCTTAATTTCACCCATGAGCGAAATTTCGCCCCTAAAATCACCTATGATCAGTAGGTGGGCTAAGTTGGTTAGGACATTTGAAATGAAGGATCTAAGAGTAGTGAAACAAATCTTGGGCATGTAAATACATAGAGACAAGAAAGATGATAAGCTTTGGTTATCACAACAGAAGTATGTGGTGAAGATACTTAAGAAATTTGGTATGAATAATGTGAAATGATAAATATCCCTTTGGCTTTCCATTGTAATATTTATTTAGGTTTATGTCCTAGTAATGAAGAAGAAAATGGTTATATGTATCATGTATCATATGCTAGTAGGAATTTTCATGTATGCAATGAAATGGTCAGTATTTCACATGCAATTGGTGTTGTTAGTAGACACATGGAAAAATCCAATTGAAGAGCATGAAAATGGGTGTTGATGATTGCAATGGGAATGTTCAAGTACTTCACATGCAATTGGTGTTGTCAATGGACACATGGAAAAACCAAGTGAAGAGCATGGAAATGGGTAATTCAGTATCATAGAAGCACAAAAGCACAAGTATCATCTACAATCGTTGAGGTGATTTAGTTTGGGGTTATGATTAAGGAGATTTGGACAAGATGAGACCTACCTCAGGTTGTGTCTTGCAAGAATGCAAGGATCTATTGGGTAAGTTTGGACAAGTACATGATAAGGTGTTCTGTGGAAGTCGAAGCATTGTACATTTGACTAACGGTCCAACATATCAAAATGGGACAATGCATCATTTTGTAAGACATGTTATTAATGGAGGAAGACTGGTCCATACTAGAGAAAATTGTGTAGACATGTTCATGTAACTGATACTTTTAGAGAAGTTGTAGAGATATGATGGTGTTTGGATTCTCTTGGCTTGCAAAAGAGGTGATGAGTGGGCTTGGGAATGGTATTAGGTAAATTGTGGTCAAGGTGGAGATTGTTAAATTGTGATAACAAATTAAAATAAATCGTAAATACTAAAATTTACCTATGTAAATATTTAGTGGTGTTGGTTTACGAAACCGGTGGAAGTTTGTATAGTTGTGGTAG
>JASDQU010818161.1:53423-70135 GCA_032191745.1 Picea mariana
TTTTACCTTGTGCTATCACCATTTTCAAATCATGTTGTATCCATGTAAATCCTTCACGTTCCCTTAAAAATGGAGGCATATTTGAAACAAAATCATACTGTGGTGAATTCACTCTAGTGGAATCAAATATTACATCGTCGACAAAATTCATGTCTTCTATTACTACTGTCAGAACAAGCCTGCTATGATTTTGACATCAGTTCCTTGTCATCCTTAACAAAATATGGCCACTTCTCTTATTTTTTAAATCCAAGTCACTAACATCCTGTTTAATTTTCTTCCCCTTTCTTTTAATTTTATTGTTATCATCTTTAATCTTAGGCTGCATAGGACCAGGGGTGTTTGGTGACCTATCCCTCAAATGACTCAGGATTTCTTCCAAATTTCTCTTCAGAATGAAATCACATTTTTTGGAAGTGATTTCGGTTACAGGAAGAAACTCGATCAGATCACTGGTAGGTAAGACAGAGTCTTTTTGGACCTGCACCTCAACTCAGAAATCTTGGAGAGACTGAGATGAAATAATTGGACAGACACGTTCATCTTTACCCAGAGGTAAATGAGAAATAAGCTCAAATTGTGAAGGAATAAACCCATTCCTAAAAATAAAATTCTTCTAGGTATCCCCTTTGTTCAACAATTGGCCAGTCACCAAAATGCGATTCAAACCATGATGGAACATGACAGATTCGGTGTTAGGGTTTTGCCTCTAGTAGAACTTAGACATTTTCGGAAGGTTCTTGAGAAAATATAAAGGAAAATTCAACTTGAACCCTAGTAAAATCATCAGCAATCGTATGTGAAACAAAAACACCAGCCTGTAACGCCCTTCACAAGTAATAAATTGTTTTATTACCAAAAATAAGCCATGTGAGGGGGTTTTAAACAACTATATAGGCATACCTTTAACATTGTAATGCGACCTTTTGGAGACCAACAAGGAATTCCATGGTATACCATATATCTTCAAATTCTTAAACCATCAATCACCTTCCTGTGACAAACTAGTTGCCTCGGCTATGGATTCCTCGCTCACCTACAACTGAATGTCTCCTGCCTTGGCTTTGGTTCCGTCAAAAGTTTTAGCAAAAGCCTGTGCAACCTCTACATTGAAACCCTCAAAACACTGACTGAATTTTATTCAACCGAAATGGACTAGGTTGTCCACAACGTCATCATGAGACAAAAATACTTGTGAGCCATTAAGATCCACTCTAACCACAGGGGGCATCAGCTTGCGAACAATGTACCAAAAGACGAAAAATGGAGGAGTTTGTGCTCAAGCAAACCCAAAACAATAAACGATTGAGTTTGGATGGCTAACGGTGAACCAAAAAATAAGGGCTCAAAGAGACACTACCATGATTTCCATGCCGAGACTTGATTAACCACCCATATCTAGAGGACCGAAAACTCAAAACCCACTTCGTTTTCTAAAACCTACTCTCTGGTCATGAAGGACCATCCTGAAGACAAATTGAATGTGGTTATTGATGAACATGACAAAGAGACGATCATTTCATTGAATGGATGCTAACCATGTCATAAGTTGACAAGACAGTGAGAGACAGTCCATCATAACATTCAGATCATATGGTGGGGGAAAAAACGCATAACCAAAATTTGCAAAGGATAAAAAATGTATTAAAACTTTGAAAATTGGTTTAATAACAATATCGAATAAATAACACATCGATTTTGTTTTTACCCTAAGTTATGAATTTTTTTGCAAAATTTTAACATGGTTTCACATTCATCATTGAATCATAGTATGAATGCTTTATATTTTAGATCTTTCCAAATAGTTTTTTCAATTACATAGGGTGAACACCTTAAGAGTTCAGTCAATGTCCTTGTGAAAATATTTCAATTTCATGCTTGCCAGTCATGAAATTGAAATGGGTAAACGCATTATATATCAATGAAATAAAATCAAAACAACTGATCAACAAAAGTAATCACCAAAAACAATTGATTCTGTCGTATATACAATTTAAGCAGTGGGTACAAAAATTTCTCTTTGCAATTTTGTATTTCAGATATCGAAGAAACGAAATGTTAGTTTGGTTGCCAACAATGACGGCTCACAGGGCGAAACAATTATCTGTGGATCATCAAACCTTCATGTCAGGGATAAAGAACGACTTGGATAACACTTAAAGATACCTTGAAACATATCTTATTTTAAGATTAAACATATTAAGATTAGTTCAGAAAAATATTAGCACAGTCATACTAAAAAAAGAAGTTCTTTAACAGACGATTATAACCTTAAGATTAGTTTTGATCAAAAGGCGACGATATTTATAAAGGTAACTTCAATACCGTTGACAGTGCCACTGCTTCCAACAGGCATTCATAGCCTCGACATGGATGTCATTTAACCCACTCAAGTACTTTAATCCCATCCAAAATTTGTCTATCCATGATATATATATTTTTTTAATATATGACCAACTTATAAAACATACTTGACATATCTTGAACTCGACATTGCTTCACTGCCAGCAGACTTGTTCAATATCCCGATGAAGTTGTCTTGGTATCATGTGCGCATTTACCTGCTGCCAACAGGCATGTTCAATACCCGACATGTTTACACACATTTCCCACACATTAACGTGCTTCCAAACCTCCTTAGTCATTTATAATGATAGAATTTGGAGATTTCAAACTGACAAAGAGGGTGGGGTGATACTAGAGATTGATAATCAGACAAATATATGACCGATCATTATTATTTGATTCTTTAGAAATGGTAGTTCTATCATGGTGCAGACGTTTATATTTCACTCAAGAAAACATCTAGAGAATGGGGAAGCGCTTTGAGTTGATCTTTTTAGAAACGGGACGGTGTAAAATTTTTAAAGGTAACCGTACTTCCCAAAGATCTCGACAAAATTTTAGGAATAATATTCTGGAAAAGAACTTCTAGAATAACTTTCTTATAAACCAATTATCTGAGCTAAGTCTTAGTATTGAATATTTTTAAACTATTTCAAATTTCCATCCAATAATAAATCTAATGATGAAAATTCCCTTCCACAATCATTTGTGAGTCAGAAATAACTCAATCGAGTAGAAAATAAAGAAAGAAACAACAAAATAATAATAATAATAATAATAATAATAAAACTATATACAACTTGGGATATTTACAGGGAGGCGAGTCTTATTTTTATCGAGAAAAATAATTCTTGAGAGTCTGTCCATTCACTGGGAAAGTGTATGGCTATCCCTCCAAGTTTTGCAGACGAAAGGAGCTAGGACACAATTTTTCTGCAATAACAAATGGTCCCAACCATAAATTTTGAAACTTGGTGTGTTCTCCTTTGTCCTCATGTGCTTTATCCCACTTGAGAACCAAATCTCCTACATCAAAGTTTCTATTAGAGGAAGAACTTGCATCAAACCAATGTTTAACAATTTGTCAGTGCTGGTCTAGTTTCTGTTTTGCTTGTGTCCTAATTTCTTCCAAATTAAGTAAAGCATTTATTCGATTCTCTAAAGGACGAAATTATTCTTCTTGAACCTTTTGAGATAACTAAAGTGATGGGAGAAAGATGTGGGGAGGAAGGATATCTTCTCTTCCGTATATGAGGAATAAAGGAGAATTATCGATGGATGCTTTTGGGGTGACCCTGTCAACCCATAGTACGTTATATAATGCATTGTGCCAATTTTTGTGATTATTTGACACTGTTCTTTTTAGTATTTTAATCAGATTTTTTTTTGTTGACTCAGCCAGGCCATTGCCTTAAGGATAATAACTAGCAGATTATTTTAACTTAATTCCCTTTTCTAGAGCATAAGCATTCATGTCCAAGGAAGAAAATTAAGAAGCATTGTCGAAAACTAAACATTTAGGTATCACAAAACGTGTGATGATATGAGAATTTAAGAACAAAATTACTCGATTAGTGTTTACTACTCTTAACGATGAAGCTTCAGACCACCTTGTAAAATAATCCATTGACATGAGAATGTATTTGTTTTGTTGTGAAGAAAGTGGGTTAATTGGCCCTACGATATCCAAGCCCCATTATTGGAATGGTGTGCCTACTGTAACGGGCTGCAAGGGGAATGCAACCTTCTTGACTCGTCCTGTAACATTTTGACAAATTACACATTTGTGAGCCATAGTATGAACATATTTAATAATGTGGGCCAATATTAACCAACCATAAGTACTTTTTGGGCAGTTGTATCCCCACCAAAATGACCCCTGACATCGCCAGAATGTAGCTCAGCTAGCACTTTTTCAGATACTTCCTTTTCCAGGCAACGTAGAAATATACCATCAAAATTATTTCTAAACAATACATCATTAATTAATTGAAAATATGCAGACCTGAGCCTTAGCTTCCTTCTGTTTTTGGGATCAAGATTTCGAGTAGTTCCGTGCAACAAATAAAACCTGATTTCATTATACCAAGAATTAGGCATAATTTGTGTACAACAAATTTGTGTTTCATGATGCAGTTTTTCAAATGGTACTACTAGTTCATTATCCGACATTTTGACTGAGTCAACCACCAGTTTGAAATGGCCTTGGCCTCTAACAATTTGTGCTGGTATGATTTCGAGATCATACTCTTGAAGAGATGCCATCCATTTGGCCCTCTTTTATCCAAGCTCCTTCTGAACTAACATATTTATTACTACAGGGTAAGGAGCAATGACTTTTATCCTGGATTTCAAAAGGTAAGGTCTAAAATGTTTTACCTTAAAGACAATGTATGGTTGTTGATCAACTACATGATAATTTAATTCGTCTCCTTTAAATTTATAACTCATAAACAAAATGGGGATTTCATTATTTTCAACGTTTTTTCTGAGTAAGTACAACAACATATGATCTGTCTGATGCAAAAGTATAAAGCATGAAGTCTTTGGCAAAATCAGGACTCATTAAGGAGGGGAATTCATGGGAAATTTGTTATAGATTTTTTAATAGAATTAAAATATAGGTTTTCTTGTGGTCCCCATTTAAAAATAACATCATTTTTAATCTTGTTTTGCAGAGGCCTAACCATCTCAGAAAATCTTGGAACAAAACGTCTGATGAAATTTATTTTACCCAAAAAAGATTGCATTTCCTTTTTGGAGGACGGTGGAGGAATATTGGCAATATCTTGAGTTCGTTCGGGTTCTATTATCATCCCATCCTTTGAAACTATAAATCCAAGTAATATTCCCTGCTCTATGCAAAAAGTGATTTCTTGGGGTTTAGTGAAATACCGAACTTACGACAATGCTCTAGAACAACCCTAAGATGTGGCAAGTGATATTTTTTATTCTTCGAAAAGACAGTGACATCATCTAGG
This sequence comes from Picea mariana, assembly GCA_032191745.1. Taxonomy (NCBI): domain Eukaryota; kingdom Viridiplantae; phylum Streptophyta; class Pinopsida; order Pinales; family Pinaceae; genus Picea; species Picea mariana. The sequence continues at coordinate 58,751 of JASDQU010818161.1, forward strand.
TAAACAACAACTGACTGGTTGATAAGGCCACAAAAAGAAATATCCATTTCCCTTTGGAAAGTGGCTCCAACATTAATTAATCTGAAAGGCATTTTTYGATAGGCATAAGTGCCCCAACGGGTGCAGAATGTGGTTTTTAACTAATCTGACAGAGACATGAGGACCTGGTTGTACCCTGAGAAACCATATAATAAGGATATCCTTTCAAAACCAGATACATGTTGCAAGATTTGTTTCATTAGAGGAACAAGATAACTGTCTTTACCAGAGGCTCGATTAAGTTACGAAAATCGACACAGAGCTGTATTTATCTGTTCTTCTTTCTTACCGGGACCAAGTTGGATACCCATTGGGTATGATGAACCGAAAAAATGATATTTGTTGTTAATAATTTATTCAGTTCCTTTTTCACCGTGGGTTCTAATTCAGGATGCATTTTCCTAAGTTTTTGCTGAAATGGTTGGGTTTGGGGCTTCATGGGGATTACATGTTGTATTATGTTCAGATCAAAGGTTTTCAAATCATCGTATATCCAAGAAAATACATATTTAAATTACTTAAACACTTTTATGAATGTAGATATTTCTTGTTGAGAGCACCCTTTGCCCAGATTAATATTCTGAGGGTTATCTTGCGTTCCTAAGTTTACAGTTTTATATAGTAACGAGGAACTGTTTGTTTTGCAGCTAACCACTCCCCTAAATTTGTCATGTAAACCATAAAACTTTTCTAACCTAACGATGGACTTAGGGATAGAATTTACCAGATCATATGATGTTTCAGCAGAACGAGGGTCAGATATTACCGAAAAATCATGGATATTTTCATTGTGAGTATTTTCATCAATTACAACATCTTGAAAAGTGTCCTCCATCTGCATAAAATTTATGATTTGTTGATCATCATTGAAAACTCACCAATTGGTGATATTGTCGGGGATTGATAGCCTGAACATCAATTCAACTGAAAATGCATTAGAAGAGGATCCCTCGACAGGTAATAATTTTGATGCAACATTAGCCAATAAATCTTCTTCAGAATTACTAGATCTGGGAATAGAACTTATTTTAAAAGCAAGAAATTTATGGATTAGGTTCCATACCTCGATCTGGTAGTTTTTGAGGTGAGGTGATAAATAATGAATACCATTTTTCACCTGTCTAACTACAATTTCATAATCACCAAATACCATCAAGCTTTGCATTTCAAGATCTATGGCCTTCTTTAGTCCCTACAGGAGTGCTTCATATTCTGTCGTGTTGGTTGTACACTCAAATTCTAATCTAAAGGAAATGAATGTATTCTTAACTTTGGGGTAAATCAATACACAACCAACACTGAATCCTTCATGATATTTAGACCCATCAAAGTATAGAGACCATATTTCATCATTCTCGCAACCATAAACAATGTTTGCATCATTTTTAAAAGTTGTTGCCTAAGTATAGACTGATATTTCAGATTGTTGATTTGGGTTCGTAATAGTGGATATTTCAGTCACGAAATTCCCAAAGAAAGTGTTCATACCTTGAGTTTCAAATGCATTTACACTGGAAGTAAGTGGTTCATTTGAGTCATTTAGATCTGTAATAGTGTATTTCAGATAACGTTCCCTATTAACTCTGAGCTTGTTTGGTTGGCCGTTTTCTGGTAACCACAAATGAGACCAATCTGTGGCGAAATAACTATGCAATTGTTCAGACCAGTCTTTGCTCAAGAACATTCCATAAACATCCGGAATATCAATGACTACTATGTCAATTACCAGGTGCACTTTTGGGTTAGATGATAATCTAATCAATACATCTTTAAGCTCACCAACAACTGTGACATTAGTTCTGTCTAGCTGAATAATTTTCAAATCGGAAGGTTTGACTTCAACATTTATATTTTGACAAACAGACAAAGGCATTACATTTGATGAAGCCCAAGAATATACCATACAATTATAAACATTTCTGTTGAAGATTTCGAAAGCTAACATAAATGGTGGCACATTTTTTCATGGTGTGGGAGAAGAAGTCTATTGATTTTTTCCTGTTGTATCTGAAGTTGTTTTATCTAAATTCCCTACACTTTTATCTGACGTGTCCTTTCTATTATGGTCCTCAGGTGGCCTTTTGTTCACAATGTCCTTTGTTTTATTTATGCTATTTTCTGCTGACTTTTTTCCAGAGGATATTTATTTTTGCCATTTTCAGCTATGCTTTGCAGCATTATCTGAAGGATGGGAGGGAATTTAAGCAGTTCAAAAATTGATATATTTTCTTTTACTCTTTTAATATCTTCAATAAGGTCATATTATTGATCTAGGGAAATAGGGTTTCTTGATGTTTCAATCTATCTTGGCTGTCTTGATATTGTATTTTTATTCGTCTCAGGTGAAGACGTGTTTTGCACTTTACTACGAGTATTATATGGGTGATGGTTTTTATGGACAGTTTCAAAATTAGCTTGGAAAATATTGTTGGAAAGATGCACCAAAATTGGGGGAGATGATTCCTCCTCATTAGGTGTATCTTCCTCACCTGCATCATTTTGGTTTTCAGGTGGGACATCAACAAAAATATCAGTTCCATCTAATATGGCTTGTATAACATGTTGTAACCCTTCAAAATTCAGACCTTTTGCAGTGAGATTTGACCTTTTTGGAGGAAGAGGTCTCCTAAAAGGTGGTCTATAATTTAATTTACTTGAAGATCCTTCTTCTACATATCTTTTCAAGTATATAACTTGATTAGATAAATTTTGAAAGTCTTTCTGTAAACTCTCCAAATCTAAGGTTTCTTGTTCTTTTTTATTTGGGGGAGATCTGGTAAGGATTTCTATCTTCTTTTTAGAAGAGGAAGTTGATTCAGCTTCTGCATTTACATTATCCTTTAAACTAATAATATCCTTTTCAATGAGGAATTCCTCCTCAAAATCTTCTAGTAACAAGTTTTTCTTAGACCTATTAGCCCATATAACTATGTTATGGTGTAGAGATTTAGCATAGTACACAATAACCAAGTTTTTAGAAGGCATCGATTCTGTAGGGATTTTATTTTTAAGTGTAAGGAATCTCTGATTGAAATCCTTGAATTTCTCTTTGGGATTCATTTTCATGTTGGACAATTCCATCACTAGAACTTCCAAAGATTTGTCATCCCCAAACTTTTCTAAGAAAAAGGTCTCAAACCTATCCCAGGAAACAATAGTTTGGGGTTGTTGTGAAAAATACCACATGGAGGAATTTATTTCAAAGGTGTAAGGGAATAGCCTACACATGACATCTTCGTGTTTGACATTTTGAAGCCTAATAATTAACATGAATTTTTTTGTATGATCCTCAACTGATTTCTTTGAATCGGGGTCAAACTTGGCTAACCATTTTTCAGGATTTTTGGGTAAAGGATGTTGAGGTCTAGATACTGCCACGACATATTGATCAAGCCAAGGTCTGGCATGATTGTTTTTTTTAGCCATGGGGGTTGATGTGTGTGAATTTTGAGATTGTTGAGATGAAGAACTATCTTCGTTAGAGGATTCTCCTCTTGAAGAGGGCGGAGAGGACCCAGGTGGGGAAGGAGGAAGTCCAGATCCCCCAACACCTTGGATTAGTGCTTTGAAAGGATCGGTAATGGTATCATGTAATGCGTTATTGGGTGAACTAGTGCCAAGAGGATCTTCTTGTTGATTGGAAAAATCAAAGGGTTGATGTAATTGTTCACCAAACTGTCTAATTCTGGATAATGCACCTTGGGTTATTATTATTTATTGGCGATAATTACAGATAATTTCTTCTACAACAATTCCTTGAGGAATCGGTGTCACAGGTTCAGTGAGAATGTCATGTATGGCTTCTGACATAGTGACTAGATCAGGTATAACAGTAGGGTCTGAGTGACTACGAGTCACGACATGGGAACTATTATTTGGGGGAGTCTTTCAACCTCCTCGTGCCATTAATGAATTTCAAACCCTCCTTCTAGCACCATTTGTTGACAGACATTTATGAAACACCATCAACGAGAAGGGAAGATCCAGTCCGAGGTTGTCTAATTAACCCAAGCCGTTTAAAGTAACCTACCCGATGGGTTTTATGACTTCGTTGGCTGGTGAAAATACTAAGGTAAAATAAGAAAACAAAACGACTATCTATATATACAAAAACTACTAAGTACTTTTTCTACTATAATGATAAAGTATACCACATAGTCTTATTCATATACAATACATATGTACAAATACAAGGTTTATGTAAGCCTTGTGAAACTGAGAATTACACTATTGAAGCAGATTTTTAAGTCACACATGAAAGATAAGGAAAATCGTTCTGTAACTAATTAATAATGAGAATGAACATTATTCTTAATGATATAACTAAAATGATCAAAGCATTTAAATTTTGAATTGTTAATCGTTATTCATTCAAAAATAAATTAACTAATAAAAGATAACTAACCTGTTGTTGATCAATAATAAAATAAAGCACTAAGATATTTGTCCTTCTATGTAAGGCATGCTCCAATAACCTGTTTTCCAAGAAAAAATCTATGGCGAGCACTTTACAGAAAAGCAAAGAATATGTAGGATATTACCTGAAGAAATTCAAGCAATTTTAATAATTTGAAAGCGATTTGTAAGAAACAGAAAGAAAAATATTTTTCATGTGGCATTATGTGATTCAAAATTTAGAGATGGAAGCAAATCCAATATTCTGCAAATGATATAACAAATTCTAATGTTCGATAAAACTCAGAACATAAAGATACATGTTTTATATTTAATGAGCCATGAGGATTATAATAACCATAAATAATGAACCATATCGTGAATAGATATAAGAAAAACATAAAACCATATAATGACAAACAAACTAAAGCTAACTCATACAATATATGTTTTCATGCTTTGAAAAATATGAAAAATAATATGACTAATAAATAATCACATCACACAATTTTCTATCCAGACTAAATCCATAGAGCATATTGTACTTCATATCTTTCATTCAAAAAATTTAGTCCATGCTTCCAGGTTCCAAAAGAACTCCCTTGTATCTTGGAAAGTATGAGTATTTAAAACATGCCATTGATTTGTTTCTCATATCCAAAATATAGAGATATATCTTCACAAATAAAGTTTCTTAAAAAATAGCCCTTAATCTAGGTCTACAATAACAACCTTTTGGTAATTTTGCAAAAATGGTGTAAGGGAATATCCTACACACGACATCTTCGTGTTCAACGTTTCGAATCCTAACAAATAACATGAATTTTTTGCAACAGATTGATAGGATCGTCTGCTCCGTCGACTTGCACTTTGTTGCAACCTTGTCAACTTGCTTATGTTTGATAGAAGGTGCTTGGTGAGAGGCTGTAGTGGTTGCAATGTCCTTCTATTCTCCTTTTGAACAAATTGTGAAGAAGCTAAATTTTTCAGTATGAGATACTATCTTGCGACACTTTTTAGGTGAAACAATAGTTGGAACTACCTCTAGTATTTTGTAGAGATGACCCCCCAGAGAAACAATGACAGTGTGGGGTCGAGACTCATAAACAACATGACTCTTCCACATATATGGTTGGCCCACAAGAACATCACAGACATCCAGTGGGGAAAAATCACATAATACCTCATCCTTGAAGGGTTGGATGCCGTATGACAATCAACATTGTTGGCTAACACGAAGATCCTGTCCTTGGCGAAGCCACCCGATGTTGTATGGTTGTGGGTGTGTTGTTGTCGACAATCCCAACTGTTTGACGACCTCTGCTGAGATGAGGTTCTTCTGGCTTCTGCTATCAACAATAAAATGCAGTGGGGTCCCGTTCACCCACATCTGTGAATGGAAAAGGCACTCCCCCTCTTCAGGATATGTTGGTTCTTCTGGTTGAATTGTTGCGGTCGCGACAATAGTAGTGGGGTCCGCGTCAATGATATGTCCTTTACCATTATTTTCAGAATCAGATTTTGAATTAGGGTTCGGATCTTTGTCTTTGATCTCGGCCACCAATGATTGTTTTGAGTGACATTCATCGGTGTTGTGCCAGGGGATTTTATGGAACTTGCACCATTTTTCGATGTCCTTCTTGTCTTCCCGTGACCCTTCTTTTCCTGTGTCTTGGATTGGTTTTCGGGAGACTATTTGTTAGGGCCATCTTTGTCATACTTCGATTGTTGCGGATATGCATACCCGAACTCCCATATTTTCTAGTGCTTAAATTTCTTCTCGATTTTAACAATATATCGATAAGCAGCACCGAGTGATGAGATGTCCAGAAAATCTATTTCAGTCTGGATGTATCTGTGTAGAGGCCCATGGTATTTCAGAACCAAATGTTGCTCGGAGTCTTTGATACCCAGCTTGGTGTGCAAGGTATGGAAGGTATTGGTGAACTCTGGAACTACTTGGCGCCTCTCTTGCCCCAGTGCGGTCCATCTCATGTACTGGTCCTCATAGTTGCCAACAGGGTAATAATGTTCCTTTACCGCATCCACAAAAAAATCCCAAGTGGGATCGGCCCCATATATTCCAGAATCCTCTGTGGAACTTTGCTCCCAGTATGTTTCCCACCAATGTTTGACTTGAGGGAGAGCTTTAAGGAGTGCAAAGGTGATCTTTTCTTTGTCAGAAAAATTGTGAACAGAGAAATAACCTTCTAGCAGAGTTAACCATTTTTCCAAGGCTTCTGCATCTATCTATCCTTCAAATACAGGAATATCAAAATTAACTTGTACCTTGAAATCCGAGGTGCCTCCAACATGGACACTTGATGAAGATGCACCTACTATTATCAGCAGGCATTGAAGGATGTGGGAAAAATTCTCCATCATTTCGTCCCTTTGTCGCGTGAGAGCTTGCTCAAGCAACAGATTGATAGGATCGTTTGCTCTGTCATTTTTATTTTCTTCTACCATTGAGGGTTTCTTGGGTGTGCGAGAGTGATTGTCTTCAAGAGAGACAAGATCGAGACCCAACTTGCTATACTTGGACCTCATCGGGGACATGCACTAGAAAAACGATCAAGAGCAGCCTACTCTGATACCACTGATCCAGATTATTTTCGGCATGAAATGAGATCGGAGATATAATAAAGAAATGCACAGAGATATCACAGATATTCAATAATATAACAGAAATGTATCAGAGATGCAACCATGAACACAGATATACAGTAATACATGATTTCTATTAATGAAAGAAATGTATAGAGACTGTAAAAATACAGAGTGAAAGACTCGCTAGAATGGTGGTATCTTATCTCTGAGAAGAGATGTGACGGCTACTCGCATTCACAAGAAGATGATTACAATGAGGCTTTGAAGGCCTTTTTACAATAAATAGGAATGCCAAAAGTCCTAGACATCCAAAAACCTAACCCTAGGAGATGAAGCGTCAAAAGTCATTTGGGCCCCGTTTGGGTAAGTGAGTACATCAACTTCCCGGGATCGTAACTTTTGCATACGATCTCCATTTTAGGCGTGTGATAGCTCGTTGGAAAGGTATTTTCAAGGAGATTAATTTTGGGGGATCAGTTATTCCTTTAGCTATCATTGAGAACCTCAATCTTGAAAACCCTTCATTTGGGCCCTCAAAATGGCCCCGGAAGTTAAAAACTACTAAAAATAGTAAATTGCCAAAATTGCTAGAAAACTGTTTTGAGCCAGTCAGAAAAGGTGGGTGGCCACCGATATCCACCTGGATCAAGTAGCCTGATTTGGTTGTAAATGATCATTGTATTATCAATAAAAGAAGTACTTTTCCTGTCCCAAATCATGGCGCATTGAATGTTTTTCTAATGGTTTATGTTTTAATATTCTAACACATAACCTTGATTTGTATATGAATTGCATGCTTGTAGTTTTTTGTTTGTCTATATTTGAATGCAGTCCAACCTTGGGAGGAGGTTTGTAGTCAACAATGCTTTCAAGCACGAAAGGATCATCACTGGACGTAGAGTAGAGGTACAGTTACTCGATCCTTCTCATCTTTTCTTTTCTTGTATGAGTATTGGGTATGTTTGGGGTAGTTAGAAAATTAGTTGACTTTTAGATGGTTGTGATCTACCTACATTCTAAACCCTTTTCCCTCTAACAGAACTGGCGACCACACTGGGGATTTTAGAGGATTTTTTGGGTGTTTGATTGGTTTTTGTACCTTTCGAGTTTCTGTTGAGTCTGTTGAGTCTTTTAAGGGATTCTGGTCACCTATTGGTGCCACACCAGTTCTCCCTACCCTGTCAGTCAGCCTATTTTATTTCTTTTTTAAGGAATTACAGAGGTGTACGTGCCCTATAGTGGGTCAGCCTGCGTACATACATACCTTGTCTAGTAAACAACCCATGTACATACACAGGATGTTGAAACAACAATAGTGTACTTGGTTCAAGAAACTGTTTTTGAAAAAGAGGTAGCCAACCTCTTTCCTAATTGAGGTTTTACTTCTCAGGGTTTCTTGACAGAGTTCAGTGTCTCTTTTTTTATAGTCATAGCTTGGGTTAGATGTCATTTTTCTTGTCTTTTTGAAAGATTTATTGTGTTTACTTCTGAAAGGGTTTTAGGCAAGTCATTGAGTTTTCGATCAGCTTGTTTGTTGTCTTTAGTGACTCCCTGCGATCCGCAGTGGGCCAAAGGTCAGTTTCGGTCTTGTCTGATATTTATTTTTCCCCTTTCATTTGCTTTAAAGAAAAGAGAAAAATAATTTATTTCAAGTTTTTCATATTTGAAGCATTTTTCAAAAAAGAAAAAAAAAAACGTTTCTTTCTTAGTTTGGTAAAGTAGTTAGAGTTAGTTGTTTTACTTGATAGGAAAAAGAGTTAATTTTTTAAGTTCTTTACTGATTTCTTAGAACTTAAGTAGCTCGTAGTCGAGTGAGAATTCATTTTAGGTCTTCTTTTTTAAATATCTTGGAAAAAGTTAGTTATCAAAAAGTTGGTTACAAAGAGCTAGTTGTAAATCTTTATTTTTCACTAGAAGTAATTTTTCTTTCAGAGTTTCATTTATTTTGCCTCTTTTTGTCTCTCATTAAACATCATGAATTTCATTGCCATATCCTTTGAGTTAAAACAATCCATTTAATGAACACTAAATTTAAAATAAATTAGACTTTTATGTTTGTAGGGTCAATCAACTAGTTTAGGGTTAAAGCCTTGAATTAGGTTGGAGAGGAAACTCTTCAAGGATTTTAAACAAACATTGGATTCAGAGCTAGGGAGTGTAAAAGTCCAGTGACGTAAAATTTATCTGAGACCCCCCTCTAACATAGGGGCTAAACATGAGGTCACGTGAGGAAAGGCATCAGAGATAACCCTTTCAAATCTGGACTAAATGTAGTGGGGAACACATATTAAGGATCTGTCATGGGATACTATTGCTCGCATTTTCCTACAGAGCTCCATGGACCTCGAATCCATTCAACATCCTCAGTTGTCTTCCGGACCACTTTCTTTCAATACCCTCGGTAGGTTTCGAACTTGTGATCCTTCTCATTGCGGTCCACCCGACCGTTGACTGTACCCGCTTGGTGACTGTTTGCGAGATGGCAACTTAGTTTCCTTCATTCTAAGAACTTACACAGGTTACTGCAGGGGTATACCACGCTACCTAGGGTAGACTTCTGGTCACACTTTGTAGATCATACCTGGAGGGTGCTTCCGTGTTCAAGTTGCACTTGCATCGGTAAGTTTCTTTGGTGTTGGCTGGCGTAATTATTCTTCCAACTAGATAGTAGTTTTCTTGGTTTATCTTACAAGAACTTTTCTAGTGTGTGCTTGTTTTTAAACATTAGTTAAAGCCTTATTGTTTCATTGATATTTTCACAAAGTGGAAGATCAAGAGCTCCATCAGTTGCGAAGGCTTCAAGGCCTGTCGTCGATTGCATTAGAGCCACCATTGCCACCTTTACGATGAAGACTTGACCAACAAGGGTCATACGAAGCGACTGGGCCATAGGAACTATGTCCGAGCCTGCTCCAAGAGGAGATTACTTGAATCCGGAGGAACCTAATGTTTCTGACCTTGGAGTGGAAGCTCTTGGGCTAGCCAACCCTCTGATCACTAACTTGTCGGTGCCAATTTTGGTACAAGTTGTCCCTCTGAGGGTAACACCTTACAAGCGTCAGATAGTCTTACAAGTGGTTATGGAAGAAAATAATGCTACTTCATCCGGGGGTCCTCATACTACCATTTCAGCTACCACCATGGGGGGCATGTTTCTTACTAACCCACCTTCACCAGTCTGGACCACAGTGGTCTCGACCCCCTCTACTTCTGGCAGTGGTTCAATTCTGTCATCGGTGACAACCACTGGTTCATTCATACAGAGTGCGACGAGCCCTCCATTTTCATATGGGATGCCCGACTTTGATTCAAACTCTGTCCTTACCTACTACACCCTATAGACCATGGGTCTGGGGGTAGGGAGCTCAAATGTTCCTATGAAAGGGTCCACTGGAGGGAACTTCAGTTCCCTTTAACGCTATCCCTTACGGTGGGGTTCATATACCTCCTCCATCCCCCTCACTCGACAGTGCTTTCCAGCAACCCATCGGGCCGAGTACGAACTACAACTTGTTTGGAGAAGGTAGTCTAGGACCATCTTCTTACACCACGATGGTGGAATCCATGGCGTTCTCTTTGTTTGGTGCATTTGGTAATAACGCTTTTTCGTCAGCTGTCGTCTCGGCCAAGGGAAACCCTGGTTTTAGACAACAGAATCCTGTGTGTTGAGTAAAGGATATGAAATGATCTTACTCAATCATTTTCAGATTCTTCTTGGCTAAATAAAAATAGACGGGAATATCACCCTATGTTTATAGACAACAAAAAGAACATACTAACTCACAAGTATTAATTACAAGTGCTTAGGCTAGTCTTTTATCAACAAAAAGCTTGATGGAAATTCACTTTTTATGTAATTTTCTGAACATATCAATTGCTGAAATATGTGTAAAGATAGAAGAAAATTCACCAAGATGATAATCAAGACATATGAGACATAAACCAATCCTTTATTTCATTCAAATTCACCAAAGATTCATTTTCTTTACAAAATATCATGCAGAAATTTTGGACCAAAGTCAAACTTAGACATCCTTGATAGAACATACAAAAGGACCTCTGACGGAAAACCAAAACTGAACTCTAAAAGCTGGATCAAATTGCCACATATTGTTTCCCACTCCACTCTGCACAATAGCCTTTGTCAGTCATGAAAAATAATTCACAAACAAACAAGTCTACACAGACTATCAAAGATAGATCAACACCTATGAAAAACAAGTGTCTGAATGATGTGATTCAACTTTGAATATTGTTGTCTACAATAAGACCCCGCTATCATAAAAGAGAATTAGGCTTGTGATGAATAAATGAAAGAATGAAAATTGAACTATCTCAACA
>JASDQU010818162.1:45402-57273 GCA_032191745.1 Picea mariana
TGACTAGGTCTACTATGATAAACCACATCCCCAAAAACTTGCACAACTCAAATCTAAGGTATAATACAACATTGGGTTACTTTTTACAAACGGTTTTTGCATTTCTAGGGTTTTACTATGCATCTCTTGCATATTTTTGCACAAAAGAGTCTTTGATTACTCTTAATGAAAAACTAACCTAGGTTTATCTCCTAACCCACCATCCTATGTTTCATCAAAATTCCATGAATCTTTGTGCATAGAAATCATCATTTTTTTAGTGTAAATGCACTACTAATTGTACAAATAGGTTATACATGTCGGAATGATTAATTTAAAAATTAAGTCCTAAATTATTGATCCTTAGCCAACTTTGGGTAGGCAGTTTAATATATCCAACTTTAACAATTTGGCACTTTGGTTTTACAATGCAATTTTTATCCTTTATGCACACCAGGTATGTTTATGTCTCAAAATGTCAATATAAGTTTATAGACATGTGTGAAATCACAAACTACAGCTTATGCAAGATGAACCACCAAAGTTGGATCAAATTGGAGACTAGGGTGTGCATTTGAGGCTAAGGCGGTTTTCCCTTCAAATTTACATGAAATCTCAATTCTAGGTGCATGAAAGTAACCTCTCTTGTTCTTCAATTGAACAATAGATGCATAGGTAAATTTACCATTTATGTAACTCCATATTAAAACTTATAAAACAACTTTTGGAGCTACAGGGAAGCTTGGACATGCATTTTCATTTACTCACTTAGTACAGTTTAAACCTTGCAAATTACAAGACAAACTTTGCCTATGTTGCACAACCACCCTTTTTAAACTGGCAGCTGCAAAATAAACAACATGAGCAGGTCTATTATGATAAAAACATATCTTCATCAACTTGCACAACTCAAATCTAAGGTATAATACAACATTGGGTTACTTTTTACAAACTATTTTTGCATTTCTAGTGTTTTACTATGCATCTCTTGTCTATTTTTTCATAGAAGAGTCTTTGATGAATCTTAATGCAAAACTGATCTTGGTTTATCTCCTACCCCACCATCCTCTCATTCATCAAAATGCCATGAATCTTTGTGCAAAGAAATCATCTTTTTTGGAGTGTAAATGTACTAGTAATTGTACAAATAGGTTATACATGTTGGAATGATCAATTTAAAAATTAAATTCTAAATTATTGATCATTAGCCAATGTTGGCCCTTGGTTATGGAAGCAAGCGAAGATCAAGGCAGAAAAGGAAAAACGTGAACTGCGCAGAAGACACAGTGACTATTACTAGGTCGAAGTAAGTAAAAGAGCAGAAAATATGGAGCGAAGTAAGAGAAAGCAAGGCATTGGACGAGGAGATCGAGGATGACAGATCAGCAAGGAAGATGGATTGTGGACAACTCAGCAAACGGGAAAAGCTACCATTGGATGCTTTGGAGCACTGCGCGAGAAGGAAGGAAAGACAGGCTGGTGAAGCCCTGAAAACGCGGGTCAAGCTGACCTAGGGTTTTAGACACCTAGGGTTTTGGTATCTAGGGTTTTGACACTTAGGTCTCGACCTAAGGCTGCCGCTGAACTATTGTAATGTATAAATAAAGTTCAAGAGGACTTGGCATGGGGTCGATGATGTTATGAGGAGAGATTGTTAGTGAGAGAGAACCATTGTATTGTGAGAGCCTTCTAGTATTGTAAGATCTTCAGCTGGGTACGAAGATCAACCCTGCAGTTGGGTGCACAAGGAAGGGAGAAAGAGAAATAGAGAGGAGAAGAAAGAAGATTTGCTAGCTAAGCGCACAGACAAGAACTGTATGCTTCATCTTAATATATTATAAAGCACAGTTTTTTGGACGTATCCCTAGAGAAAGGGTGAACCACGTATATCTTGCATTGTGTGTGTGATTGATGCTCTGTTCTTTGTCATTTGATATACTGCTATTTGTATTACTATGTTATATCTGATAGTTAGTTGTGCGGAGTAGAGCTGAACCGATAAGTGATATATAAATGTTTTATTATTCTTGTATTGGATCCACTTGATATCCCCTTTGGTTGTATACATATCTGTCCTGTAACCCCCTCATAGCTACTTCGGGTGAGACTGCATATGCCTCATAGGTGTTGTCAAAAGGGCCAGTAGTTAGGGCTTGTTGGTGCGCTCTTGGAGTTGAACCCTGGGTATGCCCCTATGCCAACAAATGGTTCCGTTGTCGGGACAGGAATCTTCTTGAGGGAATGTCAAGGTGGTTTCCATCAAAGACAGAGATTCAAAAGTGGATAGAATATCAAGAAAAGGACTTTGTTGAAGACTAGAACAAGAACCTTAATCTTAGCACAGAAGACTGGTTAGGAAGGTATATCTTTACTGATATGCACGAGATTTTATTTGGAGGGATTCATAAGAAGTTATATGAGTGGTTAGATAGGTTAGCAGATACCCAGTTTGAGATCAGATCTATACCTCCTGTGGTTTGGACGTCAGCTTTGATCAAGAAGGTCAAGAGAGTTTATAACGTCGTGTCACGAGCAGTAGATCACTGGTTTGATAGCACCATTGGAGGGTATATCACTGATTTTGTTGTTGACATAGTAGATTCATATAGCCAAGCTGAGAGGTATTTCTTTAAGGGACCCTGAGGAAAACTTGTACACTTTCTAAAGTTGAGAATCAAGATGTTATTGCATGAGAAGAACATCTTGAAGATACAGTAGTTGGTCGGATTCGAAAAGACTAATGTTCAAGAACTCAGACAGCGAGAGCGACACAGAGATCGGACATACGCGCAGTGGAAGGATATTCAAAGACGTTCCTCTTGTGAATATGTTTAAGCAGAACTACGGGGATGAGGTTTTCTACAGTGGATAAGAGGCAGATCTGACGGACAAAGAGCATTCAGAGTCCGCTAGGCTAGAGGAAGGGGAAGCTAAAGAACCTCGTCGGGAAGAGCCAGAAGCTTCAGGAACTGCACAGACCATTGAAGTAAGTACTATTACTCCTCATGTTGTTTTAGCAGCACTAAGCAATCAGAACAGTCAGAGTCATCAGAGTCCTTGGAGTATTATTACTAGCAGTTCATCATATACTCAGACAGGAAACCTAGGAAGCTCTATGGCAGATGAGATGAGGCTCCCTATATTTAAGGGAGATGGATATGAAGATCCTGATTAGCATTGGTTCCTATGTGAAGCCGTATGGAATATTAAGAATGTCACCAACGAAGTTGTTAAAAGAGCTCAATTCAGTACTACCCTAAGAGATCGCGCACTAAGTTGGTACATGAAGCTTGTCCAAGGACTTTCACAGCCTAAGCCGCTCAAGGATATCAAGAATGCATTGATTGCAGAGTTCAAGAAACCCAAGTTGGAGTCACAATGTATTACGGAGCTAAAATATATCAAGCAGAAAGTAGCTTAACCTATTTGGGAATTCGATCAGAGGTTCAAGACCTTAACAGGCCAGTTGACTTTTTAGATTCCAAATGAGTAGAACAAAGAATGGTTCATTGTTGCTCTCTTACCACACATCAGAGTTCCTTTGATGCAACGGAATATTGCTTTGCAATCTGAGGTGCTGGAAATTGCTATGAAGTTAGAATCAGCCCCTATGGGAGAATCCATCTCAAGTATGAGTCAGATCTTGAGTCAGCTAACTACTTTGTCTCTGCAGGTAGAAGATATGAAGAAAGACAAGGGAAAATATAAAAGAGAAGACATATGGTGCATCAGATGCAAGTCAGAAGGCCATGACAAGGAACATTGTCCCTTATTTCATGAATACTTGGCCTCTGGAGATCTGAGCCCTTTGAAGCAAGTCACCCTACCCTAGTGCGAGGCATGTAGAAACAGACATCACCCTGGTGAGTGTTATTACATGAAAAAATATGTTCAAACACCCACAAATTTGTATTGCACATTCTGCAAGTCGGTGGGGCATGATGATCGGGATTGTAGGGCTTATGAACTCATGAACTAAATTTCAAGGGACATATACAATATTCAAGGCGAAGTACAACAAGAAGGAAACACTACGTAGTATAATTCCCCAGGAAGAGGAAACTTCAACCCTCGTGGTGGATTCTGAGGAAGAGGAGGAGGTATGGGTTGAGGTCAAGAACAGATAATCTGTTACAACTATGGGCAACTAGGACATTTAGCAAGGGATTGTCAGAACCCTTGTGCGACTTGAAACTACTACAGTTCATTCGAACATGTTATAGAAGAATGTCTTGTGTTGCTAGCTAAGCTTCCGGAGAGACGAGGACCTCAACAGAACCTGCAAGTACAACTGATATATGCTGAACCTCGTTGAGAAGACCCTAGAGTCGTTGTTATCACTCAAGGAGGCATTGTTACAGGAGAATACAGAATGACCCAAGGAAAAACTACAAAAGAATCAAGAGTCAGGAAAGTTGCAAAGAAGACACAAACTTTTGATGCAAAGAAAGAAAAATAAATGTTCGAGGAGGCAAGAAGAGAATTCAGGGGATACCTAGGTTCTTCATCGAAGACATGACCAGAAGTAAGAGAATGTGGAATGCCTCTGGCATTTGATCAGTCTGCTTCGCCCGAAGATGGAAAAGAGGCAAGCAAACTTGTCAGTTTCTTGTATACATTTATAGAGCTGATTAAAGATGAGAAAGTTATAAAAGAACTATAGAATTTGGTCAGACAGTATGAGATAGGAAGGGTAGATCCTTTACTAAATAAATAAGTACATCAACTACCCAAGAAGAGAAGGAAAAATAAGGAACTACATCTGAATGCTCAGATTGGAGAGTATGATATAGACTATGTGGTCCTTGACTTAGGGTCGGAGGTCAATGTCATGACGAAGAAAACCTGGGCACTGATGGGAAAACCTAAGTTGATTTAATCCCCTATCAGGCTTAGGATGGCTAACCAGCAAATTGTAAGCCCCTTTGGAATATTGGAACATGTCCCTGTAGACATAGACGGAGTGAGGATGTTTTCATATTTTGAGGTGATTGAGATAGCTGATGATAGTTGTCCTTACCCTGCGCTGTTAGGAATTGATTGGGTTTTCAATAATTCCACTGTGGTCGATTTAAACAAAAGACGAATGACATTTTAAGGAGATGGCCTTAGGTTCATTACACCTTTATATCCCGATGAAGGCTAGCAATACACAGAGCCCATCAGAGAAGAAGATCATGCATATGAACTAGAAAACATATACAAATTAACAGCGGGACAACATGATTACATTAATCCTACGGCTGATGGAAATTTGAGCTGGCGAAGTGACAGCGCATGTTCATCAGATTCAGAAGAAGCACTGGAGAACTGGCAGAACAAAATGTATGAAGTATGTATGAGGATATGCACTAGATTAATCAGAGAAGTACACTGGATCGACACAACAATAAGTAACTTACCCACCTTTGATGGTCTAAATCCTTTAGAAACCTTCTTGTCGGACTTTGAAGAAAATGTACCAATGCAACAATGATTGTTGGAAATGGATGAGGCCTTGAAAGCCACACCAGCAAGATGGTGGGGGACACACAAAAACAACATTATAGACTGGGCACAATGTCGTACTTTGATGATAGCACGGTTCTCAGAGCAAGTAGAAAGATGTGAAGTTAGATACACAGGTCGGAGTTGTCCGAAGGACCATGTGCGAAGTTGTGAGGAAGCATGGAGAAACATTCCTCTAGAGAAATGGGTGCACAAATTCATCAACACGCTGGACACAACCCCTATTAACTGGTACCTTCAAGCATAACTACACCTCATCACTACAAATTGGGAAGGTATGACTCAAAATTTTATAACTACCTTCTTATTTGAAAGTCAATATCCTTCAATAGATCAAGCATTATAGATTGTAAGACAGAAAGTCTTCGAGGAGGCACCTAGCCTCCCTTTGGAACAAGAAGAGGACTAATGAACTATGCCTCTCCAGAAACTACAAGGTTGTTACAACATTAATACCGATGAAGACGATGATCCTAGGAAGGTGAATATCGCAGAAATAGAAGGCCAGGAGGTATATTCTTTTACAGATGGATTTTCGAGATACCATCAGATTAGGATTTCCAAGGAAGATCACCATAAAATGACATTTGCAATAGAATGAGGATCCTACCAGTATACAGTGATGTTGTTTGGATTGAATAATGCCCCAGCCATCTTTTCTAGGGTGGTGGTTGAAGCATTCAAGGAGTTTCTACATAAATTTCTAGAAGCCTATTTTGATTATTGGATTGTCTTTAGTTTATTGAAAAATCATATTGAATGCTTAAGACTAATGTTGGATAAGTGCAGGCAATGTCAGATTGCTCTGAACCTGAAGAAATGCATCTTCTTTTCACCATTTGGAGTGTTGTTAGGTCATATTGGATTGAAGCAGGGATTGTTGGCATATCCATCTAAAATTTCCATTAAAATTGATTTGCCCCCTCCTACTTCAGTCAAACAGCTGCGCACTGCATTGGGACATATTGGATATTACAGGAAATTCATTAAAGGCTATGCACAAATTACAGAACCCATGGAGAATCTTTTGAAGAAAGACTGTTAATTTCATTGGACAGAAGAATGCCAACAGAGCTTCGACACGCTGAAACAGAAAATGGTTACTACGCCTATTTTGGTTTACCCAGATTGGAGTAAGGAGTTTCACGTGAATGTCAATGCATATTCTATTGCATTAGGAGTTGTATTAGCCCAACTGGGAACATGAGACATCGACCACCCGTTAGCCTTTGCTAGCAGAAAGCTATCAACAACTGAGATTAATTACACCACCACTGAGAGAGAAGGGTTAGCCATGGTGTATGCGCTGCAAAATTTTCACCACTACTTGTTGGGAGGACATTTTAAAATGTTTGTTGATCACTCTGCACTAAAATACCTAGTCAACAAGCCAGTGTTGGGGGGAAGAATATGAAGATGGCTTCTGCTATTTCAGGAATATGATTTTGAGATCGTGGTTAAGCCAGAAATAATGAACAAAGGTCCTGACCACTTGTCGAGGTTGGAACATGGAGAAGAGCCTACTAGTTTGGAGGATACAATTTCGGATGCACAACTATTAGCCATTAGAAATATTGGTGAACACTTTGTAGAAATAGTCCAGTTCTTGTCAACAGGAATGTCACCTAGTGAATATACAATTACCCAGAAGAAACAGCTAGTAGTGCGCACTGCAGACTTTTCACTTATAGTTGGACAGCTATACAAGATGGGACCTGATGAGATACTGAGGGGGTGTGTTATGGAGACAGAGTGACCATTGATCCTCGCCGAAGCTCATGAAGGCATCACAGGAGGACACTATGTAGGGAAAGTAACAGTGCAGAAGGTTCTTAGAATTGGCCTTTGGTGGCCTACCCTACATAGAGATTCTAAGGACTATTCCAGAGCCTGCAATGTATGCCAAAGAGTCGAGAAACCGTCCAGAAGAGATGAAATGTCGTTAGCAACACGGCTGACCCTACAAGCATTTGAGAAATGGGCCATTGACTTCGTGGGACTGATTATCCCACCAGGGAAGCGCACAAGAGAAAGGTACATAGTCACTACGACAAAGTACTTGACTAGATGGGCTGAAGAAAGAGCAGTTAAGGACTGTAGTGCCACTACAGTTACTCACTTCATATTTGATGACATCATAACCAGGTTTGGATGCCCAAATATCCTTATGAGCGATCAAGGCACACACTTCATCAATAAGACCGTTGGAGCCTTGACTGAGGAATTTGAAGTTCATCATCAGAAGAGCACGCCTTACCATCCGCAAGCGAATGGGACAATTGAAGCATTCAACAAAATCTTGGAGACAGCGCTAATGAATATTTGTAGTGTGAATAGAGATAACCGAGATTTAAGAGTACCAGCAGTACTATGGGCCTATAGAACAACTTGCAAGAAGCTAACAATGCAGACCCCCTTTAAGTTGGTTTATGGTCTCGAAGCCATTGTCCCAATGGAATATTTGGTGCCAAGCCTAAGAATCATTGCCTTTATAGATATGGATGACACTGGCGTTGTTCAAGAGAGGCTTGCGCAGTTGGTCGAACTGGAAGAAGATCAATTCATTGCAAGATTTCACCAGCAGGTTCAGAAGGAGAGAGAGAAGGCCTACCACGACAGACACATCAAGAAGAAGGAATTTAATCAATGTGATCTAGTACTGGTGTATGACAGTAAGTTCATGAAGCATCCTGGGAAGTTCAGAACACATTGGCTCGAACCATATGAGGTTGTCTATGTTACAGAAGGAGGAGTTGCACAGTTGAAGACTTTGAATGGAGAATGGAAGGAAGGTTTGGTGAATGGGAGTCGGCTGAAGTTGTAATATGAAAACCATCTGCCTCACACCTCTCAGTAAAAGCATGAGGAAAAGGGTCTGGGTACCAGGTGCAGTTGAAACTGGGTACCAGACACAGAAAAACAGTCTGCACAAGGAAGGAAAGGAGGCATAGAGCAGAAAGAATAGGCTGCCCCGCGCAGTCTAAAGACGAAGTAAAGCAAAGGGATCAGATATGAAGTTCCTTGGGATGGGTCATAGGTGAGTGATGGGGGCATGTTTTCTCTTCGTTATGGAAGCAAGCGAAGATCAAGCCATAAAAGGAAAAATGTGAACTGCGCGGAATACACAGTGACTGTTACTGGGTCGAAGTAAGCAAAAGAGAAGAAAAGATGGAGAGAAGTAAGAGAAAGCAAGGCGTTGGGCGAGGATATCAAGGATGACAGATCAACAAGGAAGATGGATTGTGGACAACTTAGCAAGCGGGAAAAGCTACCATTGGATGCTTTGGAGCATCACGCGAGAAGGAAGGAAAGACAGGCTGGTGAAGCCCTGAAAATGCGTGATCCAGATTTTATGAGCAGAACGAAATGAATACAGAATATTAACAGGTGATTAACACAAAATAACAAAGATACAGTAAAATTGGTTTTCTATTCAATAAGGAAATAAGTTGAAACTGTAAAATGTAGCGGAAACAAGCTTGTTGGAATGGTGGTGGCTTATCTCTGAGAAGAGATGTGACGATTGTGCTCATTCGCAAGAAGATGATTACAATGAGGATCTGAAGGCCTTTTTTACAATAAATAGGAATGCCAAAAACCATAAATATCCAAAACCCTAACCCTAGGATATGAAGCGCCAAAATTCATGTAGGCCCCGTTTGGGTAAGTTAGTACATCAACTTCCCGGGGTCGTAACTTTTGCATACGATCTCCGCTTTAGGCGTATGATAGCCCGTTGGAAAGGTATCGTCGAGGAGATTTGTTTTTAAGGATCAATCATGCCTTTGATTATAAATTAGAAGATCGATCCCTAAAATCCTTCATTTAGGCCCTCAAAATGGCCCCGAAAGTTAAAACTGCTAAAAATAGTAAATTGCCAAAATTGTCAGAAAACTGTTTTGAGCCAGTTGGAAAAGGTGGGTGGCCACCGATAGCCACCTGGATCAATCCTCCCTCATTAGGAAGAAATTGTCTCTATTGTGTTGAGTTCCCCCATCAGATGAGAAAATTTCTGCTGAATTTGGCCCCGGGTGACCCACTTGCCTTGGTGCAGGAGCTACCCTGCTTTGATGACTCGATAAAGTTGGATCCTTTGTTGTCTAGTTCCCTTGATCTGTGTGTCCACAATCTGATCATTGGATTCCTGTTATATTCAATTGGGGTTGATCTCTATTGGTGTCAGCTGCTCTGCTATGTATGAGGTGTCCAATAATGGTGGGAAATAAGGGCGAAGGAGATCCACGTTGAACACTGGGTGCAGGCCAAGGAAAGGAGGAATGTTTAGCTCAAAAGAATTATCCCTCGCGGTCTTGGTGATGGTGTACGACCCATAAAGAAGTGGGTGAAGCTTCTGATGGGGTCCTTTAAGGCGTTCTTTCTGCAAGTGCAACCAAACTTTGTCTCCCACTTGAAACTTATGTGGCACCCGATGTTGATCATGGCACTGCTTGTACTTGTCATTGGACTTCTGTAGGATATCTTGAACCTGTTGGCGAATGTGTTGGATCTGTTGAATGAATTGGGTGGATTTTTTAGCTTCAGTTGGAGCAGGAGATGATTCGGTCAAGGTGACTGCAAGGGGGAGTGCAACATCTATGGGACCCAATGGTTGGAATCCCAATCCCACCTGAAAGGGGTTGTGGTCAGTTGAGCTATGCAGGGCTCAGTTGTAGCTATGTTGGACATAGGGAAGGCTCTCATCCCATGTGTGAGATTGCTTTGAATTATACATGTGAAGGATATGCACAATCATTCGATTTACAACCTCGATTTGGCCATTTGTCTGGGGGTTGAAGGCCCTGTATTTGGTGAGCTTGGTGTCTAGCAGTGACCAGAGGCTTGACCAGAATGTACTGAGAAATTGACTGTCCTGATCTGAGACAATGGTTTTTGGGATTCCAAAATGTACCCAGACTCATTCAAAGAAGAGCTTGGCAGTGGCCTATGCTATGATGCTCTTCTTACAGGCAACCGGAAACGCCATTTTAGAAAAGCGATCAACAACCAAAAAAACATAGTCATTTCACCACTTGGTGGACGGGAGGCCCAACATGTAGTCCATTGAGATGGATTCCCATGGCCTGTCAGGAGTAGGAAGAGGGGTGTACAGGCCATGTTTCTTAGTGGTCGGTTTGGCAATAGCACATGCAGTGCAAGACCTAATATAAGTGTTGACCTTTTGTCAAAGTTTCGGCCAGTAGAAATTTTTTTGTAGCATCACTACTATATTTCTGACTGTAGTGGGCNCGCTTGATGGAACACATATATGGCCCAGATGACACAACAACCCATCCTGAAGATGGAAATTATCGACAACTACATTTGCACCCAACATTTGGTAGGTGGTGGCAAAGTTCAGGTCTATCTCATAAGGTTGGGGCCATTCATAGGTCTCATGGCCACAGGAGTCTATCACCGTGGTGAGTGTCACGACTAGCAGTCTGCTAAGGCAATCAGTGACGCGATTGGTGCTTCATGTTTTATAATTGATGTTGAGGTGGAATTGTTGCAAGTATGTGAACCACTTTTGATGGCGATCATTCTACAATTTTCCTTGTGTCTACATGAACTGTAGTGGCTTATGATCAATGTGGATGATTGTCTCCTTCCCAAGAATGTAATGTCTCCACTGGAAGCAGGCTTGTACAATGGAGTCCATTTATTTTTCGTAATTAGGGTGCTTATGGACAGAATCTGATAGTGTCTCACTATGATAGGCCACGAGGTGGTCGTGCTGAGTGAGAATGGTGCCCACCGCATAGTCTGAGGCATCTATCTCGATCTCAAAGGGTTGTTGCAGGTCTGGTAGTGAAAGTATTGGGGTTGAGCACAAGCGTTGCTTCAAATCATCAAAAACTTGTTGTTGGGACTGACCCCACACAAATTTCGCCTTACCATCACCCATGGTTATTTCACTAAGGGCCCATGAAATATGGGAGACTTCCAACATGAACCTACGGTAGAAACTGGCAAGGCCCAAGAAGCTCTGAAGCTCAGTGAGTGTGGTTGGGGCTGGCCAGACATGGATGACTTGGATCTTGGCTAGATCCACATGTATGTCATACTGATCAATTATGTAGCCCAGGTAATGGACCATGTCCATGCCAAAGGAGCATTTTTCCAAGTTGGCATATATCTTGTGTTGTCGCAGGGTGTGCACAACCTGTTGAATATGATGCAAGTGTTTGGCCCAAGTCTTACTATAAATGAGAATGTCATCCAGATACACCACTACAAAAGTATTGGTGAATGGTCGCAGGATATCGCCCATCATCCTCATGAAGTGGTTGGAGAATTTGTTAAACCAAAGGGCATGACCAACCATTCAAAAAGGCCTTCCTTTGACTTGAAGGCAGTTTTCCATACATATGTTTGTTCTATCGA
>JASDQU010818164.1:8004-22599 GCA_032191745.1 Picea mariana
ATTGGATTTATGATCAGGATATCATCAAGTTGGGATAAAGGACCAGGACATAAACAAAACATCTTTTTGAACAATATACGGACACTAGGAGTTTGTAGTCATACCTTTCGGACTCACTAATGCACCAGCCATGTTTATGTGCTTGGTGAACATCATTTTCAGCCAATACTTAGACAAGTTTGTAGTAGTATTTATCGACGATATTCTAGTCTATTCTAAAATGGAGGAGGAACATGTTGAACACTTAAGAATAGTTCTGCAAACACTAAGGAAACACAAACTATATGCAAAATTCGACAAATGTGACTTTTATCAAGAGGAAATACAATATTTAGGACATGTCATTTCCTTGGAAGGTATTTCCGTAGACCCGGAAAAGATAAAAACCATTATGGAATGGCCAGTACCTAAGGATGTGGTAGGTATCCGGTCATACATGGGAATCACCAGATATTGTCGCAAATTTATAGAAGGGTTCTCCAAGATAGCCTACCCTATCATGTCATTACAAAAGAAAGGGACTAAGTTTAACTGGTCGCAAAAGTGTCAAGACAGTTTTAACAAATTAAAAGAATTATTGACATCAATGCCCATTTTGAAGGTAGCAGACCCAGATAAAGACTTCACAGTATGCGTTGATGCAAGTAAAGAGGGACTAGGTGGTGTTATAACTCAGGAAGGGCATGTGATTTTCTATGAGTCCTAGAAATTAAAAGAATACGAGCAAAATTATGTTACTCATGACTTAGAATTAGCAGCACTAATACATGCCTTAAAAATGTGGCAACACTATATAATGGGTAGAAAATTCTTACTATTGATGGATAATAGCAGGGTGAAATATTTGTTTAACCAACCAGACCTTAATGCAAGACAAGCAAGGTGGATAGCCTTCTTGAGTGAATTTGACTTCTAGGTCAAACATATCAAGGGTAAGGAAAATAAAGTAGCATATGCTTTAAGCCGCAGAATCCATGGGTTATTTGAGATAAATATCAACAGGGTAGAAAGTGATCTAGAACAAAGAATAAGAATGGCAGGTGTTAACGACGGAAATTACACTAAGATGATGGAAGAATCTCAAAATAGTATCACAAACTCAGATAAACCAGATATAAATATCGACAAGAAGGGACTATTAAGATTTAAAAATAGACTCTACATACCGGATTCAACAGAGTTAAAATTAAATTTTTTAGACAAAGTGGATAAGAAACCATATTCTGGCCATCCAGGCTACTAGAAAACAATAACAACACTCAGAAAAATATTTTACTGGCCTAACATGAAGGGAGAAACAACAGATTACTTGGCTAGGTGCCAAGATTGTTAGTAGGTTAAGGCCGAACACCAGCATCCAACCGGCCTATTACAGCCATTACCAGTACCAGAATGGAAATGGGAGACCATATCACTGGACTTTATAACAGGTTTTCCTAAAACTCAGAAACAAAATGATTCAATCATGGTTGTAATCGATAAAATCAGTAAGTCTGCACACTTCATTCCTGTAAATTCTACTTTTAAAGCTATTAATATTGTTGAATTATTCATGAAATAAATTTTTAGACTGCATGGTATTCCTAAAATGGTGATTTCTGATAGAGACGTAAAATTCACATCCGCTTTTTGGAAGGAATTGTTTGTAGGGCTAAATACTAATTTGAATTTCAGTACGAGTTATCATCCACAAACGGATGGACAGACCGAAAGGACAAACCAAATCATAGAGGATATGCTCTGAATGTATGTAAGAACAAAATCGAACAAGTGGGAAGACTACCTACACTTGGTAGAATTTGCATATAACAATGGGTACCAAACTTCGGCTAAGTTGAGCCCTTTCGAAATACTGTATGGAAGAAAGTGTACAACTCCAATTAGTTGGGATAACCCAGCTGACAGACTCATGGTTGCACCAGAGATGCTCCAAGAAATGGAGAACATGGTAAGGAAGGTACAACAGAACTTGAAAGAGGCACAAGACAGACAAAAGAGCTATGCGGATCAGAAAAGAAAACACTTGGAATTTCAAATGGGAGACCATGTTTATTTGAAGGTCAAAGCCCAAAAAAGCTCATTGAAGTTGGGGAACTATGCCAAGCTGGCACCCAGGTTTCATGGGCCCTTCGAGATACTAGCTCGAATTGGACTCGTAGCATATCAGCTTGCACTTCCAGCTAATCTAAGAATTCATAATGCATTTCATGTTTCTTTGCTAAAAACGTATGTTCATGAACCTACTCATATGATTGATTGGAACTTGGTGCAGGTGGAATTGGAAAATGAGTTCCAGGTGGAAACCCTGCGCATTCTAGATCGGAGAGAAATAGCACTTTGGAACAGATTCGTCGCTCAGGTAAAGGTGCAATGGAAGCACTTTAGTCTTGAGGAGGCCACTTGGGAATTGGAAGGAGATTTGAAGAAATCTCAACCAATCCTATTCCAAGAAAGGAACAAACACTGAGGACAGTGTTTTACTAAAGGGGGAAAGGACGTGACATCCCCCAAAAATAAAATATTTTTATTTTTGTGTGCTGGAAATTTATTTCCATTTTTGGCAAATTCGAATCTAGAAAATTTTTGCCATTTATGGAAATTCTGAATTTTGAATTTAATAATTGTATTTCATTATTGTGACTATTGGGCAGAGATATATTTGGACTCAACTAACTATTTGACTATGAAACTTGTATCACAACCGAATATTTATATTAACTGTAGGAGGACAAATGGAACAACCATGTTAAAAATCAGCTGACCATGACTCCATGAGAGGGGAAACAAGTTGGAACTGCCTCTGGGCTGATTATTACAAGTGGAAAATCAGAGATTTGGCCACTGGTAGCCCCTGAGAATCAAGAATTAAGAAAGCTGCGAAAATCCCCAAAGGAGGGAAAAAAACCTGGGCAAAAAATTGATAAATAGCATATGCGAGGAGGCAGGACACTGCCAAGTATGCTGGGAAAAGATTTATGAGTTCTCTTGCTGTTATGAAAACTGTGGATTGAGTGTGAGGCAAGAGGATCTTACTAAAACAGAATTGTCTTGCTGTTATGAGCATTGTTGAGTAAGTGTGAGGCAAGAGGATAACTGTTGAAATTGAAGGACATTGTTGAGGAGGAGTTTCCAAGTTCGCCCTCATGGATTCATGGTTAGGCTAGGGGGTGAATCGGGCAAGTGAATTTGGTTGCATTGTTCTATGTTCGAGAAGAACATGGTTGTTCCCTTTGTCTTCCCGCGGATTGGATTCAAATATGTTGATCTACCCCTCTCTATTTTGAATGGCTATGTTTTGATTGATGGCAGGTACTTGTTGTGTGATTATATCTAATTGCGTTAATGTAAACCTTTCGCTCTTTGTTCTTGGATTTTTTGTGTGTAACTGATATTATGCATCTAATTGTTTCTAAATTTGAAATAATTATTTCAATGGATGACATTTATCATGGTATTAAATGTACAATCGCAGTCTAAATTCTGGAGTGGTCCCTCCCAAAATCTGGAAGTGCTAGGCAAATTTATTTTTATAGAAGTTGAATTTAAGAAAGTCGGTCCATCTCTAGGTTAGGTTTAATCTGAAGTCAAAATACTGGATATACAAAAGTTTGGGAAGTTGAAGAATTATGGGAACCCCGGAAACCAAACTCAGATCCCTCAGATCATCAATTATAATTTCCAAACTCTGATGGAATGATATTCTTATTCATGTATTTACATAGATGCACAGATCTAGTACTATTGAAGTTTAATGCCTTGTTTAAAAGAGACTCTAAATTATTATAAGAGGAATTACTTTATACAGAAAAATTGTTGTCGTATTGTACCCTTTTATAGATTATATGCGTATAAACTCTTAAGTTTAGATTTTTCAGAATTCTGTTAGGTAACGGATATTGAATCCTTCTACACCACTGTTTCACAAAACGAAAGTAATAATAACAGTATAAGGAAAAAATCTTAGAATTATGAAAATAATGTGAATTTCAGCTTCCGGGACTTGCTGGTTACATTTATACGAAGTTCCCTTGCTTTTCCAAACCCCGAAACCCCGAATCCCGAAACCCTGAAGTGTTGGTCCCACATCCTTTCACCTTTCAAAATTCGGGAGTTGTTGTGTGTTGTCAGTTGGCATTTGAAACCCTGAAACCCCGAATCCCAGAATCCTAAAATGTTGGTTCCACATCCTTTCACCCTTTCGGAATTCGGGAGTGGTTGTGTGTTGTTGTTTGGTTTTTGAAACCCCAAAACCCCGAATCCTGAAACCCCGAAGTGTTGGTCCCACATCCTTTCACCTTTCGGAATTCAGGAGTTGTTGTGTGTTGTTGGTTGGAATTTGAAACCTCGAAATCTCGAAATGTTGGTTCCACATCCTTTCACCTTTTCGGAATTTGGGAGTGGTTGTGTGTTGTTGTTTTGTTTTTGAAACTGTGAAACCTCAAACCCCGAAATCCCGAAATGTTAGTTCCTTTCTTTTTTGCAATTCGGGGATTGTTGTATGTTGATGTTTGGACACCGGAACTCGTGAAGTTCCAAACTCTGAAATCCCGAAATGTGGGTCTCACCTTTCCTTTTCGCATTTCAAAAGTTTGTATATGTTGTTGTTGGGTACTTGAAGTCATGAAGTCCCGAACCCCGAAACCCCGAAATGCGGGTCCCACTTTCCTTTTGTGATTCGGAAATTGTGGTGTTTTGATGTTTTGACTTTTGAAGTCACGGGATTTCAAACCCCGAAGTATTGATCCCACTTTACCTTTTTGCAACTTCGGGAAATGTTTTGTGTTGATGTTTGGCGGTTGGATTCACGAAATCCCGAACTCCAAAACCCCGAAGTGTTGATCACTTTTCGTAATTTTGAGAGTTGTTGTGTGTTGATGTCTGGCTTTTGTACTCGCAAAACCCCGAACCCCGAAACCCCGAACTGTTGGCCCATAGATATTCCGTATTTCAGATTTCGGCAAACAGCGGGGTCCTTTGTTTATTCGGCACTTGTAATCATCGAAAACCCGATTGACCTCTGTTCCTTCACAAAACTGTAGGAACATAGTAGGAATTATTGTTATAGGAACAACTCAAACACTGTAATGAATGGACTGGTAGAAAACGTTGGAGGATATTCATCCGGGATAGAAGTACAATAATAACAGTTCATATTCCAGGTCACTATTGTACGGGACATGACAATTACCTAAATTATTATATGGAGAAGATAAAGGTATGTACTTACTTGTAGGTGAAAATTAAGTACAGATGTTAATAGAGTGTTAAAGAAAAATTTTCTACAGTAAAAATGATAATAATCACCTTTACATGCGCACATAGCAGACAGTAATGTTACCTACTGTTCTAGCAGTCATGAAGATCCAGACTTGCAATCCCAAGCATAATGAAATTTGCAGAACTGAATTATTTTGACAACTTTCTGTTCGAAGTAAACTAGACTGGTGTAATGATGTCTTTATAGATCGAATTGAATTTTACCTCCTCTTAAACTCTAAGCTTAAACAAAGTTGAATGATGTCATAGAATTTTATTTTATTTTTTATGGTAAATTTGAGGTTGATTACATGTGGTCTATGCAATGTGCATCTACATAACTCTTTTTTTGTTCTTGCACTTCTTTAATACTTTTCCTTATGGATTGCATCTCATATTCCATTTATTGGATAAATTCTAGTCCCAACAGGACCCTTTCCTCTAGTTTATCCCAACTCAAAGGTTTCCTATACACTTGTCCATATAAAAAATCAAAAGGTGCCATCTTTATCGTACTAATTGTTTTTGTAAGCAAAATATACCAATGTTAAAAAACATTCCCAACGTTTTTGTTGATCCATCACATACATTCGAAGCATATCCTCTCAAATTTGATTTTTTCTTTCCATTTGTCCATCTATTTTGAGGTGATATGTTGTACTAAAATTCAATTGCATTCCCAAAGCCTCCTGGAAACTAGTCAAAAGGTGCCTAGTGAATATTGATCCTCTATCTGATATTATCTTTCTGGGTACACCATGAAATGTTACAATTTCATTAACAAAAATTCTATCTATGTTTGGTGCTTGATATGTCGTATGAATTGGGATAAAATACACACTCTTTGTCAAAGTGTCGACAACTACAAAATAAAATCATGTCTTCTTTCTGTCAATGGAAATCCAACAATAAAATCTATAGATATAGCCTCCCATTTTGATTTAGGAATCACATGTGGCTATAATAAACCTGCAGGATGTCTATGTTCATCCTTCACTTGTTGAAATTCAAGACATCTTGCCACATAGTTTACTCTATCAGTTTTTATTCCTTTCTAAAAGAACAATGGTTTAAGATATACCTTCATCTTTGTGACTCCAAGATGAGACATATACATCGCTCAATGATCTTCTTTCAAAATTAAATTTCTCAATTCATTATTTGGTGGTACATAAATTATGCTATTATATCTTAAAACTTTGTCATTGTCCAAAGAATAGCTCTCATATCTAGGTATAATCATTGTATATTGTACGATATTGTATTTTACTTCCTTGTACCAATCGTCATCAATATGTAATGATAAAATATTTTCTCGAAGATTCATCTATAGTGGTATTACTAAGAAAATGTAAGGTCTTTGACTCAATGGATATGCTACTCTGTTAATTGCTCCCTTGCTATACATGATCTCAAAATCATATCCACTTAAAAGTTTTGACTAATTCCTTTGCCGCATGTTCAAGTCACTCTAAGTAAAAAATGTCCTGCAATCCACAATGAATAGTTTTTAACTTGAATTTTTGTCCAATAAGCTAATGTCTCCAAACTCTCAAGGAATAAACAATCACTAACAATTTCAATTCGTGTGTAGCATAATTCTCTTCATGATTTCTTATCTTCCTTGAAATATATGCGATGAATCGACCATCTTGCATTAATACTCCATCCAATCCTTCCTTAGACGCATCCATCATTACCAAGAATTCCTTGTCCATATATGGAAACTTCAATATTTGTGTTGTTAATAGTCCTTTAAGCTTTTGAAATGCTTCCACGCACTTATCTAGCCATACGAATTTCTTGTTCTTATTTTTTAATTATATAATTGCATTTGCTATCTTTGAAAATTCTTTGACAAAGCGTCGATTGCACATTCATCTGTTCTTTCCATTCCACAATAGCCTCAAACTTCATTGGATCTACAATGATACCTTCTCCAAAGACAATGTGTCCCAAATAATGAATCTTTGTCTGATAAAACGAATATTTTGATAACTTTCCATGCAACTTGTTTTCTCTTAATGATCAAAAATGAATCCAGGAAGGCCTGAAAATCAAATTTCTCGGAATCAGACGAAACCAATTCCATTGTGTTGGGATATTCACTTCGATTCTCTCCATATAATGTTTTCCAAAAATGGACATCGTATGCAAAAGTTATCTCATTCTAATCAATTTCCCAAACATGAAAAAAGTCAATTGGTCAAAGTCAACATGTCGTATTGTTGATGTCAGTAGTACATCAACATGACATCAGAAGGGATGCATGGAAGCATGAGGAGGTGACACGGGTCACTTTTTTTTGTCATTTTCAGGGAATGATGTCAACCAATAAGAATTGGACACATGGCAATATACGGATGTGACACATGGTTTTACAGAATGCTGACATGGCCCAATGATAGACCAACACATGGAAGTATGGATAGTAGGTGGCAGTATGGATGTTGACATGGAAGGGTGATTGGGAAATACGGATGTTGAAGTGGCATATGACTAGGTAGTTGACTTGTGAGTATGGATGTTGGTGTGGCATGCTTAGGGTACAACACATGGTTGTATGGCAGTGACGTGGTGTTGATTGTGCATTGCTTGTATTGATGAATGGACTGTATGGTCCAATCACAGGGTCACACATGGCCCAATTAGAGGGTGTTACATGGCACCTTGGACTTAGCCAATGTTGGTTGGGCCAAAATTGTTTTCTATTTATACTCTGCAGGATTTGAACCACGAACTTCCCGGCAAAATGACTTAACCACCAATGTGCTAACCAATACCCCACRTGTGTAACTTGTTTAAACATGTACTGGAATTTTTTTTAATTTAATGGTTGGTGCATTTTTTTGGATAAGCATATGTCGACAGGGGCTAGCCTATCCGACYAGGATCATATGACCARGAGTTTTAGCCAAGGGGTCATASGGTAAGGTGTCAGCACAGGCCACATGKACCATTCCCATATGACCAAGAGCCCGAAAGAAAGGGGCTAGCACGCAAATGTTCCATTTTTGTGTTTGTAATTTGGTTTTTGTATTTTTATGATTAATTATGCTAATTTTATTGGATTTTTCCCATTTTTGGGGGATCTGGAGCTTGATTTGAGGCTAGATCTTGGGAGGAAGTTGGGATTCTACAAAGATTGAGCTAGTTGTTGTTCTGAGAGGACAACATAAAAAAAAACATGTACTATGCCCATATATTTGAAGATCTAATGAAATGCAGAGGTGGATTGTAATATCCTCAAAGTTTATAATATTAAATTCTAAGTGAACTTTGAAATAAATTTCCATTTTTGGAAAATTCGGATTTGAAAATTATTTGTCATTTATGGAATATTTGAATTTGGAATTTTGATTATTGTAATTAATTATTTGATGACTGTTGGGCAAATATTTGACTTGCCCAATTGTCCTCTTCTATTTGACACATGTGTAAGAGAAACTTTTAATAAATTAAATGCTGGAAGACAAATGGAACAACTAGGTTAAAAATAGTTGACCATGACTCCATGAGTGGGCAATAGGTTTGAGTTACCTCAAGGCTGATTTTTACAAGTGGCAGATGTGGAATTTGACCACTAGTAGCCCCTAAAAATCAGGGATTTGTAAGGATATGAATTTCACCAAGGAGGGAAGGAAAATCCTAGGCACAAGGATGCATATTTAACAACATATGGGGGAGGCAAGATACTTCTTAGTATATGGGTGGGAAAGAAACTATTTGTTTTTATGAGCATTGTTAGTGTGAGGCAAAGGATTTTCTGATCTGTGGATGGTGATTATAGCTAAGGAGGATCATTCACTTTGCCCTTATGTACACATGGTCAGTCTATGGGGTGATAAGGACAAGTTAACTTGGTTGTTTTTTTCTAAGGTTGGGTGGAACGTGGTTGTTCCATCTGTATTCTAGCATCATGTTTCAGATATGTATCTCATCTTGTATTCCTTTGTCAATGCTATATTATGGTTATTATTTGTTAGGAATATGTTGAATGTGTATGCATACATGAAATCAATTCTTAAGGGACTGTATGAACCTGTTTTGCTANAAGTTAACTTGGTTGTTTTGTTCTAAGGTTGGGTGGAACGTGGTTGTTCCATCTGTATTCTAGCATCATGTTTCAGATATGTATCTCATATTGTATTCCTTTCTCAATGTTATATTATGGTTATTATTTGTTAGGAATATGTTGAATGTGTATGCATACATGAAATCAATTCTTAAGGGACTGTATGAACCTGTTTTGCTATGGCTTTTCATAGTTAAATGATGCTAGAAATATTGTGTCTTTGAATGTGATGGTTGTACATAGATATTTATATATGTGTGTCTGTGTGTGTGTGTGCATACATAAAGAAATATTAGAACTATCTTTATGTCCCTATTGGCCATTGGATATATATATATATGTGTATGTATGTATGAATTTCCATTTAAAACTATGAATACACCAATACCACAGAGAAT
Organism: Picea mariana; assembly: GCA_032191745.1. Classification (NCBI taxonomy): domain Eukaryota; kingdom Viridiplantae; phylum Streptophyta; class Pinopsida; order Pinales; family Pinaceae; genus Picea; species Picea mariana. Next base: position 17,734 of record JASDQU010818164.1, read on the forward strand.
AGATAGAATGAATAACAGTCTAAATACATTCTTTGTTACCATAGAAATATAGTGATGAATTCAAAGTATATTACAAAAGAAACCTTTGTATTCAATCGATCATTGTTCAAATATTACAGTTGGAGTACCATAGACCAAAGAATCCACAACCTCTTGTATTGTAAACAAAGTTCTAAGAAGTATACAGAGAATATGCATGTAACCAGAGTAATGTGCACATAGATCAGAACTCGAATACCTTTTGAGGTAAGATGGTTCCTTCATCCATTTACACCAACTTGCACAACCTACAAAGGAAGTAAAATGGGGGTTTAGTAAAATGTGATAGCATTTTAATTATATGGAGATCAAACAATAAGAATAAGTCAAGGACAATACTTAGCTTGAGTTTCGACGAAGGTCCAAATCGCCTCTTTTTCATTGTGCAACAATAAACAATTATCATCAAAATAGGTCGTGCATAGATTAATAAAATAGGAAGCACGTATTTTAATAATTATCCAAACCCTATATAAAGGACCAAATAAATGGAAGGTGTCGACTATGCCAATCTCAGCATTTAAACAGAGACTACCATTTATTTTCCTCGAAATCACACAATGGAATTCCCGATTTGGGTAACGATCACAGTGAGGGAAGTATTAAATTAATATTCATAAGAGGTGCATAAGCTCTGACCTGTGTATATTCACATTAGATCATTAAAATCTAAACAACATTACATAATGGTAAAATTCGAAAGTCTGAGTGCATAGAAACATACGGTAAGAACCAAATCTATAGGTTAAAATCTATCTATGCAAAAACATGTTCGAACCCTACGACATTCAAATGAACAATTGATTAATCAAGGATACCCTCTCGTTTTCTAGTACAGAGTGGTTGACATAGGCAAGGATTTTTGTAAACTTCTTAAATTCATAAGTCTAGATCAAGTGAAGGATGTTTCCGAGGAGGCCGCGGGAACAAACCACGATTCTTCCTGGTAGAGGTAAATTATTACAATCCAAAGGATACAAACAAGTGTGTTGTTTCAAAAGAATAAGGTCCTATTATTATCACAAAGGGTTAATTATTACCATATATATACAGAGTGCAAATTACAAAATGTCCCACCAAGCGTTAATATTGCCATATATATATATAAAGAGTGAAAATTACGAAATTTCCTATGGAGTTATGACAACAGACAAGTCTGAATAATAGCAATCAGCATAGCAACTCTTCGGATCTTCGAATGAGTTCTAGAGGGTAAGAATAACAATATACAATGACAAATAAAAAAAAATGCATAGGGGTTAACTTTTATAACGATTCAGGCGATGGTCTGACTGGGAAGGAATCACAAATGACTAGTTTTGAAGACTTACATCCAACCAAGAGAAAACATTGTAACCCTTAAACCCGATCGTTAATTATCAAGGCATCTCATCTAAATTATAAATGGAACCATAAACCCGATGGAAATCCTGGGAAGCAAACGCATATGGGGCGCAACTGTCAACCCTCAAACAGAGAAAGGAAAACATGAGGTCTGTTACTTTGAGCTCTCAACACTTTACATTTGCATCAAAAAGAGAATAAATCACGAAATACTTATCACATAGATATTAAACAACAAAATCGTTTACTCAGCTTGGTGCATAGAGAACCCTAGGTATGCATTGCCTCTTTTCATTGCTCACCAGAGATGAACCTCACCAAATGCATCAATCATATTATAGTGTAGAGACAAAACTTGTGTTACAAAAACAAAGGGGGCAAGAATGATGAACGAATGTTACCTCGAGGTCCTCGCTAGAGGAGTAAAAGTGGATGGTATGCACCCTTACCTCTACCATGGGAAGTCAAGGAAATGGCGAGCTAATCGGTCCATGACTACATTCTAAATTAACATGGGGTCCATTCTAACAGGTCACGTCAAGTTACAACTAATCATTAATGCACCCGCTAACTTAACGTTAAAACAATCAATTTATCAAGACTAAGTAATCAACACTAGAACTATAATCATAAATACAATCTAACCTCAATTATAATAAATTTAGCAAGTCTAAAATTTGCAATCTAGTCTTTACTCAACATACTAATTTAATCATTATTACAACCTAAAAGGGCTATTCTATATTAATCCAGATCCCCATCCGACTAGCCATTAACTTAAATAACAACATTAACAATTTAAAGTATAACGCTACCATTATATCCCTTATGAACAATTTAAACCTCAACATGTAGTCTAACTATATTGTCCGGACTAACAATACTAGACGTCCATTAACACTAAGAAGGAAACTACTAACTATTAACACTACTAGAGCAATTCAACAAGGAAATTAACATAGCAGTTACATAACAATTAATATAGCAGTTAACCAACCAATTGATATAAGGATTAGCATAACAATTAATTTAGCAATTTACATGACTGTTAACATAACAATGATAGTGCAATAACAAGGCGATTCACCTAATTGTTAACCATTTAACTCATGGTGGAACTTAATCATTAAGGATGAATCTGATGACCATTGATAATGTTGTAGCATTTGTTCTGGAAATTAATAAGGAAAATATTATAACATTTAGCATTGCAATTAAAATGGCAATTAACAGCAAAAGGAAAATGTCGACCATTAACCTTGCTGTAGCAATTGTTCTGACATTTAATATGACAATTACATAACAATGAATCTATCAATAACAAAGCAACTTACCTAACTGTTTAACCATTTAATTCACTGAGGCATTTAGACAATAAGAATGAATCTGTTGACCACTTAACTCACTATAGCAAAATCAACAAAAACGCGGTGCACTAATGGTGGCCAATCATGCCCAGTCGACAACAACTCAACAATTAAAGGAAAACGTATCCATTAATCATCAATGTAATCCATCACTCAAGGGAAAACGCAGTCACAGTTTAAAGGCAGAATAGTGGTCATTACTGCAAGTCAATTATGAATTGAATGGCTAAAAAAAAGGGTGGGAGATTTCAATAGCTACATAATCAATTTTTAATTATCAAACCGTGGTCATTCCAGCAAGTAAATTTATGAATTGAATAGCTAAAAACGTGGGAGAATTCAGCATGCACACAGCCAATTTTTAATTACCCAAAACCATGGTCATTCCAGCAAGTATATTTATGAATTGAAAAGCTAAAAACGTGGGCAAATTCAGCATGCACACAGTCAATTTTTAATTACCTAAACCATGGTCATTCCAAGAAGTAAATTCATGAATTGAAAAGCTAAAATTTTGGGAAAATTCAGCAACGACTCAACATACGTTTTTTTCTTTTTAAGCAATTCGTGGGCATGTTAGCAGCCACTCAGCATACGTTTTTTTAAGCAAGTCGTGGGCATGTTGGTAGCCACTCAAGCAAACTTTCTGGAGCTAATTCATGGGTGGTCAAGTCTAGTAAAAGAAAAAAGAAAAAACCTGTGTAAAGAAAAACGCAGTGATACATCTGTGGTAACAGTGCAGAAATAAAAGTCCATGACAGTCAAATCGAGGGACTAAATTCTGGTTAGCAATTCGTGGGGTTATAACCATGGCAACAGTATGGAATTAAAAACCTGTGACAGTCCAATCATGGGAATAAAATCTGAGTATTAATTTTGTGGTGATTAAAATCGTGGTAACAGCAAGAAACGCAGACACTGATAAATGTTTTCATTCGCTAGAGATAAAGAAATCATTTTTCATTCGCATGGGGTATCCAAGAAAAAACGTAAACAAGGATCAACAAATAAAAACATTTTTCCATTCGAGGATACCAATACACAAATGCAGACACGAAATCAATTCGTTTTTCCATTGCCAGAATACCAAATATAAAAACCCAGACAACAAACCAAATCATTTTTCCATTGCCAGAATACCAATACACAAATGTAGACATGGAATCAATTCGTTTTTCCATTGCCAGAATACCAAATATAAAAATGCAGACAGGAAATCAAATTGTTTTTCCATTGCAAGTATACCAATACACAATGCAGATTATATCTTAACCAAGAATAAAAATGCAGGGTCAAATGATCCATTAATATATAGAAACGGGGTAAAAAAGAGATAACGACGAGCTATAAGAATCCCGAGTTTAAGGAAAAACTTCGCCAACAATTACATTTGCAGGGTTAAAAAAAATGCATCCGAGCGCAAGGCGAACCTTCAGCCAAGGACCAACATCAAGGGTAGATGGCTAATAGGTGTGTCCTTCGCTCATCATCCTCGCACAAAAAATCAAGGTGTTGATATCCATAGGTCTATTAACATTGAGGCGACGACCATAGATTACGCTCCTGGTTGACTGCTCAGGTGAGGACTGGTGAGCTAGGGACCAAGGCAAAACAACCACAAGGGTCACAATCAAAATACCAAAAGGTGGTCAATACATGCGGGGAAACGAAATCCATGGAGTCAATCAATCATCGAGCTAGGCTAAGAAAAATTTCATTCATTAATCTAGACAATAAGTTCACTTACCCAAATAAACATGCAGATCCAAGCATAAATCCTACAACAATTTACCATACCAAAAATGAAGAGAGCGTACCATTGCCTAATCGCCCGCTCTAAGTGGACATCCTGCACGCTCCATGCAACTCCCTCTTGTCAACCGGTGAGACTTCACTGGTACCTCCCAGCCAATGCTAGGGGTACTTTTCTTCCCCCTTAGCCCCCCGAGCTGCAAAGGGGCCACAAACACTATCCAGAGATTCAGCTAGCTCCCAACTCGCCTCACAAGGCCGAGCTACCACTCCTCACCAAGCTGGGTATCCCAAGTCCACAAGCTAAGTCAGTCAAGTAGAGATTTCTGCAGCGTAATGTTACGCAAAGAGAAGAGATCCTTCA
>JASDQU010818165.1:10045-35511 GCA_032191745.1 Picea mariana
GAAGGTATTGGTGAACTCTAGAACTGCTTGGCCCCTCTCTTGCCACAGTGCATTCCATCTCATGTACTGGTCCTCATAGTTGCCAACAGGGTAATACTGTTCTTTTACTGCATCCACAAAAAAATCCCAAGTGGGCTCGACCCCATATATTCTAGATTCCTCTATGGAAATTTGCTCCTAGTAAGTTTCCCACCAATGTTTGACACGGGGAAGAGATTTAAGGAGTGCGAAGGTGATCTTTTATTTGTCAGAAAAATTGTGAACAAAGAAATAACCTTCTAGCAGATTTAACCATTTGTCTAGGGCTTCTGCATCTATTTTTCCTTCAAATACAGGAATATCAAAATTAAATTGTACCGTGAAAGGCGAGGTGCATCCAAAGTGGCCACTTGATGAATATGCACCTTTTTCTATCGTCAGGCGTTGAAGGATGTGGGGAAAATTCTCCATCATTTCGTCCCTTTGTCGCGTGAGAGCTTGCTCAAGCAACATATTGATAGGATCATCTGCTCCGTCGTTTTTATTTTCTTCTTCCATTGAGGTTTTCTTGGGTGTTGCAGAGTGATTGTCTTCAAGAGAGACAAGATCGAGACCCAACTTTCTATACTCGGACCTCGTCGGGGACATGCACTGAAAAAAATGATCAAGAGCAACCTGCTCTGATACCATTGATTTGGATTATTTTCGGCACAAAATGAGAGCAGAGATATAATAAAGAAATGCATAGAGATATCACAGATATCCAAGAATATAACAAAAATGTATCAGAGATGAAACCATAAACACAGAGATATAGTAATACATGATTTCTATTAATTAAATAAATGTACAGAGACTGTAAAAATACAGAGTGAAAGACTCGCTAGAATGGTGGCAGCTTATCTCTGAGAAGAGATGTGTCGGATACTCGCATTGACAAGAAGATGATTACAATGAGGCTCTGAAGGAATTTTTATAATAATCAGGAATGCCAAAAACCCTAGACATTCAAAAACCTAACCCTAGGAGATGAAACGCCAAAAGTCATGTGAGCCCCATTTGGGTAAGTTAGTACATCAACTTCCCGGGGTCATAACTTTTGCATACGATCTCTGTTTTAGGCATATGATATCCCGTTGGAAAGGTATCGTCGAGGAGATTAATTTTAGACATAATATTTAAGGAACATTCATATTGCAAACATGTTTTTCCAAAAAACATCGTTTAGGGCCTCAAAATGGCCCTGAAAGTTAAAAACTGCTAAAAATAGTAAATTACCAAAATTTCCAGAAAACTGTTTTGAGCCAGTTGGAAAAGGTAGGTGGCCGCCAATATCCACCTAGATCAATCCTCCCTCCTTAGGAATAAATGGTCTCCATTGCGTGGAGTGCTCGAGGGAGAGGAAAAAATGCTTGCTGAATTTGAATCTTGGTGAGTTGCTTGCCTTGCTGGAGACATTGCGATGCTCAGTTTGTGGAAGTCTTTCACAAACCTATTGAGGTTGAGGTTGTTCAAAAAGTCAAGCTACATGAGAATATGGTGTGCAGAAGGGATCTTTGCGCTTTGATACAACCTTGTCGACCTTCTTCTGTTGGATAGAAGGTGCTTGGGGTGAGGCTGTGGTTGCAGTGTCCTTCTATTCCCCTTTTGAACAAATTGTGAAAAATATGAATTTGATAGTATGAGATACTACCTTGCGGCACTGTTTAGGTGGAACAATAGTCGGAACTACCTCTAGTATTCTGTAGAGATGACCCCCCAGAGAAACAATGACAATGCGGGGTCGAGACTCATAAACAACATGGTGTCTCCACATATATGGCTGGTCCAAGAGAACATCACAGACATACAGTGGGGAAATGTCACATAATACCTCATCCTTGAAGGGATGGATGTTGTATGACAATCGAAATTTTTGGTTGACATGAATATCTCGTCCCTGGCGAAGCCACTCGATGTTGTATGGTTGTGGGTGTGGTGTTGTCGACAATCCCAACTGTTTGATGACCTCTTTTGAGATGATATTCTTTTGGCTTCCACTATCAACAATAAAATGAAGCAAGGTCTCCTTCACCCACATCCGTAAATGAAAAAGGTGCTCCCCCTCTTCTGGATCTGTTGGTTCTTGTGGTTGAATTGTTGCGGTCACGATAATAGCAGTGGGGTCTATGTCGATGATATGTATTTTACCAATATTTTCATAATCAGATTCTGAGTCAGGGTTTGTCTCCTTGTCTTTGATCTCGACCACCAATGATTGTTTTGAGAAACATTCATCAGTGTTGTGCCAGGGGCTTTTGTGGAAATCACACCATTTTGCGGTGTCCTTCTTTGTCTTCCCGTCACCCTTCTTTTCCTATGGCTTAGACTGGTTTTCAGAAAGCTGTTTGTTAGGGACATATTTATCATACTTTGGTTGTTGCAGATTTGTAGACATGAACTCCTGTTTGTTCTGGTGCCTAAATTTATGTTCGTTTTTAACAACATATCGATAAGCAGAACCGAGTGATGAGATGTCTAGAAAATCCATTTCAGTTTGGATGTATCTCTGTAGATCCCCACGGTATTTCAAAATGAAATGTCATTTAGAGTCTTTGATACCTATCTTGGTGAACAAGGTATGAAAGGTATTAGTGAACTCTGAAACTGCTTGGCCCCTCTCTTGTCGTAGTGTGATCCATCTCATGTACTGGTCCTCATAGTTGCCAATAGGGTAATACTGTTCTTTTACCATATCCACAAAAAAATCCCAAGTGGGCTCGACCCCATATATTCTAGACTCCTCTGTGGAACTTTGCTCCCAATAAGTTTCCCACCAAGTTTTGACATGGGAAAGATCTTTAAGGAGTGTGAAGGTGATATTTTCTCTGTCGAAAAAATTGTGAACATAGAAATAACCTTCTAGCAAATTTAACCATTTGTCTAGGGCTTCTGCATCTATTTGTCCTTCAAATACAGGAATATCAAAATTAACTTGTACCTTGAAAGGTGAGGTGCCTCCAAAGTGGCTACTTGATGAATATGTGTCTATTGCTATCGACAGGCGTTGAAGGATGTGGTCAAAATTCTCCATCATTTCATCCCTCTATCGCGTGAGATCTTGCTCAAGCAACAGATTGATAGGATCGTTTGCTCCGTCAATTTTATTTTCTTCTGTCATTGAGGGTTTCTTGGGTGTGTGAGAGTGATTGTATTCAAGAGAGACAAGCTCGAGACCCAAATTGCTATACTCAGACCTCGTCGGGGACATGCACTGAAAAAATGATCAAGAGCAGCCTACTCTGATACCACTGATCTAGATTATTTTCAGCACGAAATGAGAGCGGAGATATAATAAAGAAATGCACAAAGATATCATGAATATCCAAGAATATAATAGAAATGTATCAGATATGCAACCATAAACACAGATATATAGTAATACACGATTTCTATTAATGAAATAAATGTACAGAGACTATAAAAATATAGAGTGAAAGACTCACTAGAATGGTGGCAGCTTATATCTGAGAAGAGATGTGTCGGCTACTCGCATTCGTAAGAAGATGATTACAATGTGGCTCTGAAGGCCTTTTCACAATAAGCAGGAATGAAAAAAACCCTAGACATCCAAAAACCTAACCCTGGGAGATGAAATGCCAAAAGTCACGTGGGCCCCATTTGGGTAAGTTAGTACATCAACTTCTCGGGGTCGTAACTTTTGCATACAATCTCCGTTTTAGGCGTATGATAGCCCGTTGGAAAGGTATCATAGAGGAGATTCATTTTAGGCACAATATCAAAGAAACATCCATATTGTAAACATATTTTCCCAAAAAAACATTTTTTAGAGCCTCAAAATGGCCCAAGAAGTTAAAAACTGCTAAAAATAGTAAATTACCAAAATTGCCAGAAAACTGTTTCGAGCTAGTTGGAAAAGGTGGGTGGCCACCGATATCCACCTGGATCATGTTCACTTGCATGTCCTCCCACAAAATCTGGGAGTTTGATCTTTTGTATTTCTCTGGTGATGTGCCTTAGTGGAGGCCCTCCATATGAGTCCCTCAACGCTTCAGGGTTACCCACTCGAGATGGTGGGGGTTTTTTGACAAGCGAAATTGACAAGCTGTCAACTGGAAGAACAAGTCCGGTCCGGGGTTTTATAAATAACCCAAGCCATTTTGGGTAACTTGTTCTGACGGGTTTAATGGCTCCGTTAGCCAATCTAAAGTCCTAAAATAAAGAAAAGGAATAACTAACTAATGTCAAATAATAATATATATATATGAACTCTAATATAATTATATGTGTAAGTGTATTTGAGCAAAAAAAAAAAAAAACATAAAAATATCGCTTATGAATTGAATTTACAAGTTGCAAGTTTTACTGGAAACTCCCAAAATCAATGTAAAAATAATTCTTTTACAGAAGCAGATAAAGAAAGCACATTTGAATATTTTCTATTTTCTAATAAAAAATCTAACAAAACTTGAATTAACTAAGTTATTGAAACACATATGTACAAATAGTCAAAGTTGATCTAAACTTTATGGTTTCACTAATACATAAAACGACATAAATTAGAAACAAAGAAGCTAACCTGATATCAGTTCGTTAAATGTGTCTATGCCTTTGTATGAGTCAAGAGCATCCAGTTGCCATGCCTATAAGATAAATCTGCAATAGACTTATACTGAAACTATTCTGAATAAATTTACAGAATGTATTGGTAGCCGAGGTTTAAGAACGAAAAGGGAACACATATTAATTCTGTGATATTATGATCACAAATGATTACATTTAGAGAAATATATGTGTAATACATTCATCTCATGGTTCAACTAAACATCAAAGAGAAATCCTGATATTCAAATTGAAAATACAATCACAGTCTCAATATCTGGAACAACAAATCAGAGTGATATTTATAACATGAATATCCTGAAACATAACATATCAATGAGTCTAAAGCTACACAACATATTAATATATCAAGATAAATAAAATAAAACATTAATGAAACACCATTCACAAAGGACTAAAGCCAAAATGTTGTACGTTGTTTCATTAAGTCTTGAAAGTCATTCGTCCATCTTTGGTCCCTGGCCAAGATGCCTTCATTTAAGAAATACAGAGTATTTAAAGAGTCTTTTTGAAATCTCATCTTCCTATCTCTTAGGATAGGATCAGATCCCATGAGATCAAAATATTACAAATATGGAGGGCCTACAACCACTCATGATCAAATTGTATCTTCAAAAATTAATCAAAGTTTTATTTATTTATTTACAAAATAAGTAGAAAAGAGATACTGATCATCTAAATCAAACATGTTCCACCTCATAAAATCAACATCAAGATATACCATATCCTGAAAAATGAAATAGGAACAAGTTAGATAATTTATTAACAACTAATTGCTAAATTTTATATAAAAATGACTTAGCTACAGAATCGAGAGATTTTGTAGCCAGTCTTATATAGGTAAAATAAATCTAAATTTAACCGATTTGATTCAAAAATAACATGACTATAATAAGAGGGAAAAACCATTTTACCATTTAAAATAATGACTAAACATGGATCAAGATAACTCAAAATTGAGTATGGCGTTCACACTGTCTGCATTCTTTATCACAATGTTGCATGTCTTCTTAAGATGTTTAGCTTGTCTCTGTTCATTTGCTCTGAGGTCACGATTTTATTTTACGAGTAATTAATTATGATTTGTGAGAGGTTTAATTCGAGCTTGGAGAATAGGAATATCAATATAGTATCATTCAATCCAACGCAGGCAGACTTCACAATGCGCAGGAGAGACGATCTGTTGATGGAGCGTATAGTCAAGACTAGCTGCATCAATACTACCTGTTACGTTCCCTGGACCAAGCCTAATACCAATGAACTCACCTTTATCCTTGAGACACAATGGAAGATTATTAACAAAGTCATATGGCTGATTAGGATTCGATTTATGACAATTAGGATCTTCTTCTGCGAGGAAATTTTGAATTTCTAGCTCTGAGACCTCATTGACCTCGATCGGGTCGATCGAGCTCAAATGAGGCTTAGATTGATTCCTTAAAATTCTCGAAATGAGCTGACCAACTCTTTTATTTCGAAACCGTAATGCTGCATGCTTCTGTTTTGACTGTTTGTGAGACTTGTCGACATAGGGTTTCACATTGGCGTTATGGCCATTATCCAAATTATGCATAGGAGGTTCACTCCACTCACACTCTACAACTTGTTTCTCATGTGGGAATTGTCTCGGAATTACTTCGTCTAGAGGTTTTGTGGCTGGCTTATTATTCGCACTGTCAAAGTGTTCTTTTACCAACAATTCATCTAAATTAGGGCTGTCTACATAAATGGTAGAAACAAAACCATTTATCACTAAAAATCCATCCCAACAGTCGGCTATGGTTCTCAAATGGTGTGTTAACATAATTTTGATTAAGCCGTGGTGAAAAAGGCTCGAGTCGAGACTCTGTTTTTTATACCTTTTAGACATCTTGTATAGGCTTCTGAGCAAATAGAAAGGCACATTCAAATGAAAACCTATGAAGTGCATAAGAAACTGTATATGATAGAGAAAAACTAGACCATAATGACCCTCACAGGTCACAAACTGTTTAAGGATTGACAGGAGACCATGCCATATAACTTTAAGCAGAGAAACATGGATACCTTTTCCACAGAAACTGACTTTCCTGGAGGTCATGAAGAGGCTCCAGGGCACTTCTTTGATTTTCAAGTTCTTGAACCACTTTTGACCAGTGGATGGAAGCCACGTGGGTTCACTGACAAACTCTTCAGTTACTTCCAACTAGATATCTTCAAATTTCTCCCTATACCCATCAAATGTTTGTGCGAATTCCTTAGCCACGCGAAGGTTATTCCCTTCTAGCCTTTTGATGAAAGTATCCCAGCCCTGGCCTTTCAAATCCTTGACTACGTCATCATGAGACAACAATGCTTGAGAGCCATTCAGATCTATTTAAACAACATGAGACATTAAAAATACGACTGGACTGTAATGGGGGCGACTCAATATAGCTCTGGGTTTATATGGCAGGAGTAGGAGAAACAAATCTGAGCGAATAAAATGGAAAGAAACCAATAAAACCCCTGCGTAATCATAGTATAAACATCAAGGTTTCGGTCATGAAGTTTGAGCACTCCTGGTAATGAAAACATCGCATACAGGGTATGCCAAAAACCCTCAAATCTCAATAAAAGGCTTATCAATTTACTCTGCCAACAAAGGATCAAGTACCGAGTATGATACTTATGCATTAATTCTCATGTCTAGCAGTGACTATAGTTGATATGCAAAGTGTTCAAATAAATATGTTTACAATTCAAATGCGAACCAACATAAGTATCATATCAACAAACACACTCAAAAGGAAAGTCATTGAAGTATTTAATATAGAGTAGATACAAGCACAATGACCTTTTAAAAGAAATTCTTGAGTAGGAATATAATACGAAACTAAGTTTTCATGTTTGATTCATGTTTTCAGTCATGAATCAAGCATGAAAACACAAAATTTAAAAAGTTATCGAACATCTTTTATAACCTAGTAATCATCCTAAAATGATGATATGAAGTGAAAGCAGATACATAAAGTGTCTTTTATCGTTCAAATAGTGAAATTGTGTAGGGATGCCAACAATGGTGACTTACTGGGTGAAGAAGTTATCTCTGCATCACCAGAGATTTCATGTTAGGGTGGATCATAATGGTTGAAAAATAACGAATAAGTTAAGCATCACAATCAAACTCAACAACATCACACAGTCTGGCGTCAGTTGTCTTTCTGTCCAAATGCAATCTGGTGACAAGTTTTAATTACGAGAGAGGCGATGTTTTTAGACAAATTACTCCAATACCGTTGACAATGTCGTTGCTGCCAGCAGGCATCCAGAGCCTCGATAGGGATGTCAATTGACCCACTCTGATGCCTCTACCTTGTCCAATAATTATCAACTCAAGATGAAGGGAATTTTACGTTTAATATCAAAATTTATACCTGATAATTTTCTTGAACCCAACATTGCTTTGCTGCCAACAGGCCTATTCAGTACCCCAACGAAGTTGTCTTGGCATCATGAATGCATTTACTTATTGCCTACAGACCTGTTCAGTATCTCGGTGGGTTTACAGACACTTCCCATAGCTCTCTAGGAGTAATTTACAATTTGACATAAAATAATGATCTTGAGGAGAGAGGGGTGATGCTGAAAATTTCAGATTCTGAAACACTTGATATTTTCCAACTTCAAATTTTTTCGCTTGATGACCTTCATCATGATTTGAATTTAGTTTTTGGGTAAGAATAACTTTTCGAGGATAGGAAGGCATACTGAGTTGTTTTCTTTAAAAACAGGGACAACAGATAGAGATTTAATGATGATCGTATATTCTCATGATTATAAAGTGAAACCATGAAGGCTATTTCGAATAGAAAGTTTCCTTAGCTAGTTTGAGTTTTAGCAATTTACAACATCGATGCTCTGAAATGACCTTGACTGTTTCTTTATGATGAGGCATTATGGTTTCCTTTTATGAATTAAATGGTGACACAGACATAAATTTATTCAGAAAGCAGTGAAAACAAGTAAAATGAAAAGAACCAAAATAAAAAACAAAAAATAAAATTAAAAAAAGAAAAATGTGTACAAAGGTGGATCTGGAATCATCAGGAAAAATACCTCTTGAGAGCTTGGCCATTCACTGGAAAATCATCTGGCCATCCCTCCAAATCATGTAGATGGAAAGAGATAGGACCTAGTTTTTCAGAGATTACGAACGGTCCCAACCACAGATTTTGGAACTTGGTGCGTTCCCCTTTTCCCTCGTGGGGTTTATCCCATTTGAGAATCAGGTCTCCTACCTCAAAGTTCCTATTTGAAGAAGAGTTTGAATCAAACCAGTTTTTAAGAATCTGCTAATATCGATGCAACTTATTCTTTGCTTTCATTCTTACTTTCTCTAGCTTTAATAAAGCATTGATTCGATTTTCCATAGGAGGACAAACCTCTTCTTGAACTTTCTGCGATAATTGCAGAGATGGGGGTAAAACATGTGGAGGCAGGATTGCTTCTCTCCCATAAACGAGAAAGAAAGAAGAATTACCAATAGAGGTTTTGGGTGTCACTCTATCAGCCTAGAGTGCATTAAATAGTGCATTGTGTCAGTTCTTATGGTTTCTAGAAACTGTTCTCTTGATGATCTTGATTAAGTTTTTGTTTGTTGATTATGCTAGACCATTTCCTTGGGGATAGTGGCTAGAATAATATTTTAATTTGATCCCTTTTTCTAAAGCTAACACGTTCATATCCAAGGATGAGAAATAAGATGCATTATCAAAAACTAAATATTCAGGGACGCTGAATCTAGTAATGATATTCGAATTTAGGAAATATACTACCTAATTCTTGTTTACCACTTTTAAAGGTGCAGCTTCATACCATTTGGTAAAGTAATTCGTTGTTGTAATAATATACTTGTGCTATTGTGAAGAGGGAGGATCGATTGGGCCTATGATGTCAATACCCCACTGCTAAAAAGGTGAATCTATAGTAACAGGTTGTAAAGGGAATGTTGCCTTTTTCACCCGTCCAACAGCCTTTTGGCAAATTATACATTTACGACATAGGGTGTGGGCATCTTTAAACAATGTGGGCCAATAATACCCAACTCTGAATACTTTGTGGGTAGTGGTGTCTCCACCAAAGTGTCTACCAGCTTCACCTGCATGAAGTTCAGATAGCACCTTCCATGGTTCATCTTTTTCCAAACAACGCATAAGAACATCATCGAAATTCTTTCGAAACAATACATCATTTATGAACTGGAAAGATGGAGATTTCAACCTGAGTGCTCTTTTATTCCTAGGATCAAGATGGTGAGGAGCAGATCCATGTGTCAAATAAAATTTAATATCATCATACCACGAATTAGCAACAACTTATGTATTGTTTATTTATTTCTCATTGTGTTGAATTTCAGTCGAGGTGTTAATTTGCTTTTCTTGTTCTTCAACTGAATCAACCACTAGTTTACATAGGCCCTAACCTCTAACAATTTGTGCAGGAATTATTTTGAGGTCATACTCTTGTAACGACGTCATCCAATTTTGCCTGTTTTTCACCTAGTTCCTTTTGTACTAACAATTTTCTCACAGTCAGGTAAGGAACGATGACTTTAGTTTTGGATTTCAGCAGATATGACCGGAAGTGTTTTACTGCTTTAAAAACAACATACGCTTGCTTATCTATGACTGGGTAATTTAGTTCATCCCCTTTGAAAGCTAAGCTCATGAAGGCAATGGGTATTTCATTTCTTTCAACATTTTTTTGTGTTAACACAATGGCATAAGATTGGTGGGAGGCGAAGGTGTAAAGAGTGAAATCCCGAGAGAAATCAAGACTCATCAAGGAAAGAGATTCTATTATTTCTTTTTTGATGGAATCAAAAGCTTATCTTTCTTGGCATCCCCAACGATACTGAATGTCCTTTTTAATTAAATTTTTTAAGGGTCTTACCATTTATGAGAAACTTGGAACAAATCTTCTAACGAAATTAATCTAGTCTTAAAAGGATTGCACGGATTTTTTGGAGGAAGGAGGGGGAAGTTTGGAAATGGATTGGGTCCTTTCGGGATCGATGATCATTATGTCATTGGATACAATGAACCCGAGTAGTTTCCCTTGTTCTACTGCAAATACTGATTTCTTAGAGTTGAGAGGTATGTCGTACTTCCGACATCGTTCTAGGACAACCCTAAGGTGAGACAAGTGATCTTTCTTGTTTTTAGAAAAAAACGGTAACGTCATCAAGATAGACCACTATTGAGTGATTTATGAGACCATGGAAAGCAATGTCCATTTCTCTCTGGAAAGTGCCCCCGACGTTTATAATCCCAAAAGGCATCTTCCTGTAGGCATAAGTACCCCATGGAGTACGAAAAGTGGTTTTGAGTTGATTCGAGGGAGACATGAGGACTTGGTTGTATCTCGAAAAACTGTCTAACAGAGATAGTCTTTTGGAACCAAACACTTGTTGAAGAATTTTTTCCATTGGAGGAACGAGGTAGTTATCTTTATCGGAGGCTCGATTCAAGTTACGAAAGTCGACATAGAGTCAAATTTCACCACTTTTCTTTCTTACAGGAACTAGGTTAGACACCTATTGTGTGTGTCTGACTGGGAAAATTATCTTTGCATTTAGTAATTTATTCAGTTCTTTTTTGACAGTGGGTTCCAATTTGGAGTGCATCTTTCTCAACTTCTTCTGAAATGGTTGAGTTTGCGGTTTCATGGGAATGACATGTTGTATTATACTAGGATCAAATGTTTTCAGGTCATCGTATGTCCAAGAAAAAACATCTTTAAATTATTTAAATAATTTTATGAAGGTAGATCGCTCTTGCTCGGAGCATCTCGTTCCCAAATTGATGTTTTGAGGATTATCCTTAGTCCCTAAATTTATCGTTACATAAGTCAAGGAAGAAATGTTCATTTTACAATTAACTGACCCTCTAAATTTATCATGCAAGTCATAAAAATTTTCTAATATTACAATAGATTTAGGGATAGAGTCCACCATATCGGGTGTCGATTCTGGAGATCTAGGATCTGATATTACCATGAAGTTGTGAAGGTTTTCATCGTGAGTGCCTTCGTCAATGACTGCACCTTGGAAGGTGTCTTCCATATGCAAGAAGTTTATGATATGTTGATCATCGTCAAACACTCTCCAATTGGTAATGTTATCCGAGATCGACGGCTTGAACAACAATTCAATCAAAAATGCATTAGGAGAAAGAACTTATGCGAGCAACAATTTAGAAGCAACATTAGCCAATAAATCAGCCTCCGAATTACTTAGTCTAGGAATGGAATTTATGTTAAATGCCAAAAAATTTTGTATTAAACTCCATGCCTCAGTTTGGTAGCTTTTCAGATGTGGTGACAAACAATGTATTGAGTTTCTTACCTGCTTGACCATGATTTATGAATCACCAAATACAATTAAATTCCTTACGTCCATATCCACAACTTTCATGGGTCCTTGCAAAAGAGCTTCGTATTTGACGGTGTTGTTGGTGCACTTGAACTCTAACCGACAAGCAATGAAAGTATGATTACCTGTGGGATCGATGAGTACACATCCTGCACCGGCTCCTTCTTTGGATTTA
Organism: Picea mariana; assembly: GCA_032191745.1. Classification (NCBI taxonomy): domain Eukaryota; kingdom Viridiplantae; phylum Streptophyta; class Pinopsida; order Pinales; family Pinaceae; genus Picea; species Picea mariana. The sequence continues at coordinate 22,216 of JASDQU010818165.1, forward strand.
GATCTGTCAAAGTACAACAACCATATTTGAGCTTCATCGACAGTGTTCGAAAAACTTGACGAAGCTGATGACTGAGTATAGGTCATAAGTTATGATTGTTGCCCAGAATCAGTGAAAGGTGAAATTTCGGTCATGAAGTTACCAAAGAAGGTGTTCATTCCTTGCATTTCAAATGAATTAGCATATGCAGTAAATGGTTTGTTTGCATCATTTAGATCCATCACAGTATGCTTGAGATAGAGTTCACGATTTACCTGATTTTATTGGGGTGTCCATTTTCTGGCAACCACAGATGAGACCAATCTCTGGAAAAATAACCATGAAGCTGTTCGGACTAGTCCTTGCTTAAAAAAAAACCATATAATTTAGGGATGTCAACAAAAATAATGTCAATAATTTGGCGAACCTTAGGATTATAATATAACCTAACCAAGACATTCTTAAGTTCACCGATTACCTTGACATTTGTCCGATCAAGTTGAATGATTTTGAGATCAAGAGGTTGAACTTCTACGTTAATTTTTTGACACATAGATAAAGGCATCACGTTTGATGATGCGCTGAAATCAACCATGCAGTTATGTACATTTCTATTAAAAATTTTGAAATTTAAAAAAAAAGGTGGGACATTTTTACGAGCTTTAACAACATAATTCTGTTGATTTTTTGTCGTTGTCCCTAAAACAGTTTTATCTACATTTGATACAATTTTTTCAGCTAAATCCCTTTTATCCCGAGGTAGAGATGTTGTTTTAGTAGGTATCTTTTTGGTTGTTTTGGAATTGGTTTTTGCAGTCTTCTCGTTTCTAGGATCGATGTTCTTATTGTTTTCTGCGATATTTTGCAGCATTTTTTGTATAATAAGAGGAAATTTCAAAAGCTCAAAAACATAAATATTAGCCCTTAGTTTTTTCAGATCTTCAATCAAGTCATATTCTAAAATTGGGACTGCTAAACTCTGTTTTATTTTAGCTTGTTTCGACTATTTTGGAGGCACAGTATTACTCATTTCAGAAGACAGTTTGCTTTGTGTATTGCTTCTCGTGTTGTAAGGGTGGAAAATTTCAAAATTTGCTTGAAAAATACTGTCCGAAAAGTGTCTGAAGATATTGGGAGATGATTCTTCTTATTCAACTACTTCTTCCTCAACTACACCTTCAAAACTTTCAGGAGGGACAGAGTTATCGTGTGCTTCAAGAATAGTTTGCAAAGCGTATTGTTGGCTTTTGAAATTAAGACCTTCAGTGGTCGGATTTGGCCGATTGGGGGGAAAAATATTTCTGAAAGGTGGTTTAAATCCTCCTTTGCTTGAGGATGCCTCTTTGGCTGATCTCTTCAAGTCCATGAATTGATTCGATAATTTTTGGAAAGCCTTTTGCAAGATTTCTAGATCTAAATTTTCCGGTTGACTTTTAGTGTGAGGAGGCCTAGTGAGGATTTCCACTTTCTTTTTAGAAGATGAAGTTGTTTCAACTTCACTATTGATATTATCCTTTAATCTTAATATGTCTTTCTCGATTTGGCTTGCCTCCTCGAAGGCTTCCAACAATGTGGACTTTTTAGACCTTTTAACCCAAATTGCTATATTATTATGTAGAGCTTTAGTGTAATATGCAACAATTAGACTCTAAGCAGGCATTGAATCTGTGGGAATTCGATTCTTTAAAGTAAGAAATCTTTGATTAAAATATTTTACTCTTTAGGGTTCATTTTTAGGTTGGAGAGTTCCATAACCAAGAATTCAGGAGATTTATCATCTCCAAATTTCTCTAAGAAATAGGTTTCAAATTTGTCCCAAGAGACAATGGTCTGGGGTTGTTGGGTGAAATACCAAGTGGAGGCATTGCCCTCAAATGTATAAGGAAAAATTATGCACATTACATCTTCATGCTCTACACTTCGGAGTGTAATGGCCAACATAAACTTCTTTATGTGATCTTCAACAAATTGTTTAGAATATAGATCGAACTTAGGCAACCATTTCTCTAGGTGTTTTGGTAATAAATGTTGAGGCTCAAGTACAACCATGACATCTTGATTGAGCCAAGGTCTAGCAGGATTGTTTTGGTTTGCCATGGGTGTTGGTGGTGTCGAAGGCTGAGATGGTTCAGACAAGGAACTGCCTTCATCAAATGATTCTCCTCCTGAAGAGGATGGAGATGCATGAGGTAGGGAAGGTGGAATACCAGGTCCTCCAACTCCGAGAGTAGGTGTTTCGACAGGATCTGTATTATTATCTCCTAAAGGGTTTAAAAGAATACTAGTTCCTTAAAGTTGTTCTCGAATATCAGAGAAATCTAAGGGTTGATTAAGTGGTCGAATAGGTTGTATGATGCAGGCCAAGGCACTATGTGTCCTTATAAGTGACTGACGAACAATTTCTTGGACGTCGACCCCTTCAGGAGCTGGTGTTACTGGTTCAACGGGAAACTTAGGATTATTGTTTGAGGTAGTTGTTGTTTCAAGCGTAACGTTGTTGTCTGAATGACTACGTGTTATGATAGGGGAGCGAGTGTGTGGGGGAGGAGTCTTAAAACTTCCACGTTCCATCAATTGAAATTAGGCCCTCCTTCTAGCGCCATTTGTTGACGAGCGAAATTGACAAGCCATCAACTGGAAGAACAAGTCTGGTCCGGGGTTGTCTAAATAACCCAAGCCATTTGGGGTAACTTGTTCTGACGGGTTTAATGGCTCCGTTAGACAATCTAAAGTCCTAAAATAAAGAAAATGAATAACTAACTAATGTTAAATAATAATATATACATGAGCTCTAATACAATTATATGTGTAAGTGTATTTGAGCAAAAAAAAAAAAAAACCATAAAAATATCGCTTATGAACAGAATTTACAAGTTGCAAGTTTTACTGGAAACTCACGAAATCAATGTAAAAATAATTGTTTTACAAAAGAAGATAAAGAAATCACATTTGAATATTTTCTATTTTCTAATAAAAAATCTAACAAAACTTGAATTAACTAAGTTATTGAAACACAATTGTACAAATAGTCAAAGTTGATCTAAACTTTCTGGTTTCACTAATACATAAAATGACAGAAATTAGAAACAAAGCAACTAACCTGATATTAGTTTGTTAAATGTGTTTGTGCCTTTGTATGAGTCAAGAGAATCCAACTTCCACGCCTACGAGATAAATCTGCAATAGACTTATACTGAAACTGTTTTGAATAAATTCACAGAATGTATTGGTAGCCATGGTTTAAGAACGAAAAGGGAACACATATTAATTATGTGATCTTATGATCGCAAATGATTACATTCAAAGAAATCTATGTGTAATACATTCATCTCATGGTTCAACTAAACATCAAAGAGAAATCTCGATATTCAAATTGAAAATATAATCACATTCTCAATATGTGGAACAACAAATCATGAACGATATTTCTAACATGAATATCCTGAAACATAACATATCAATGAGTCTAAATCTACACGACATATTAATATATCAAGATAAATAAAACAAAACATTAATGAAACACCATTCACAAAGGACTAAAGCCAAAATGTTGTACGTTGTTTCATTAAGTCTTGAAAGTCATTCGTCCATCTTTGGTTCTAGGCCAAGATGCCTTCATTTACAAAATGTAGAGTACTTAAAGAGTCTTTTTGAAATATCATCTTCCTATCTCTTAGGATAGGATCAGATCCCATGAGATCAAAATATTACAAATATGGAGGGCCTACAACCACTCATGATCAAATTGTATCTTCAAAAATTAATAGAAGTTTTATTTATTTATTTACAAAATAAGCAGAAAAGAGATACTAATCATCTAAATCGAACATGTTCCACCTCATAAAATCAACATCAAGATATACCATGTCCTGAAAACGAAATAGGAACAAGTTAGATAATTTATTAACAACCAATTACTAAATTTTATATAAAAATGATTTGGCTACAGAATCGAAAGATTCTGTAGCCAGTCTTATATAGGTAAAAGAAATCTAAATTGAACCAATTTGATTAAAAAATAACATGACTATAATAAGAGGGAAAAAACCATTTTACCATTTAAGCCAATGACTAAACATGGATCAAGATAACTCAGAATTGATTATGGCATTAACACTGTCTGCATTCTTTATCACAATGTTGCCTGTCTTCTTAAGACGTTTAGCTTGTCTCTGTTCGTTTGCTCTGAGGTCATGATTTTTTTTTATGAGCAATTCATTGTGATTTGTTAGCGTTTTAATTCGAGTTTGGAGAACAAGAATATCAATATAATATCGTTTAATCCAATGCAGGCAAACTTCACAATGTGCAAGAGAGACGATCTGTTGATGGAGCGTATAGTCAAGACTGGCTGCATCAATACTGCCTGTTATGTTCCTTGGACCAAGCCTAATACCAGTGAACTCACCTTTATCCTTGAGACACGGTGGAAGATTATTAAAAAAGTCGTATGGATGATTAGAATCTGATTTATGACAATCAGGATCTTCTTCTGCGAGGAAATTTTCAATTTCAGGATCTAAGACCTCATTGACCTCGATCGATCTCAAATGAGGATTAGATCGATTCCTTAAACTTCTCAAAATGAGTCGACCAACTCTTTTATTTCGGAACCCTAACGTTGCATTCTTTTGTTTTGACTGTTTGTGAGACTTGTCGACATAAGGTTTCACATTGGTGTTATGGCCATTATCCAAATTATGCATAGGAGGTTCACTCCACTCACACTCTACAACCTGTTGCTCATGTGGGAATTGACTGGGAATTACTCCATCTAGAGGTTTTGTGGCTGACTTATTATTCAGACTGTCAAAGTGTTCTTTTACCAACAATTCATCTGAATTAGGGCCGTCTACAGAAACGGTAGAAAAAAAACCATTTATCACTAAAAATTCATCCCAACAGTCGCCTATGGTTCTCAAATGGTGTGTTAACAAAATTTTGATTAATATGTGGTGAAAAAGGCTCGAGTCGAGACTCTTTTTTTTATACCTTTTAGACATCTTGTATAGGCTTCTGAGCAAATAGAAAGGCACATTCAAATAAAAAACCTATGAAGTGCATAAGCAACCGTATATTATAGAGAAAAAATAGACCATAACGACCCTCACAGGTCACAAACTATTTAAGGACTGACAGGAGACCATGCCATCTAACTTTAAGCAGAGAAACATGGATACCTTTTTTGAAACAATTGACTTTCCTGGAGGTCATGAAGAGGGTCCAGGGCACTTCTTCGATTTTCAAGTTCTTGAACCACTTCTAACCAGTGGATGGAAGCCATGTGGCTTCACTGACAAACTCTTCAGTTACTTCCAACTGGATATCTCCAACTTTCGCCCTATACCCATCAAATGCTTGTGTGAATTCCTTAGCCACGCGAAGGTTATACTCTTCAAACCTTTTGATGAAAGCATTCCAGCCCTGGCCTTTCAAATCCTCGACTACATCATCATTAGACAATAACGCTTGAGAGTCATTCGGCTCTATTCAGACAACAAGAGCCATTAAAAACATGACTGGACTTTAATGAGGGTGACTCAAGATAGCTCTGGGTTTAGATGGTAGGAGTAGGAGAAACAAATCTGAGGGAATAAAATGGAAAGAAACCAAGCAAAACCCCTGCACAGTCATAGTATAAACATCAAGGTTTCAGTCATGAAGTTTGAGCACTCCTGGTAATGAAAACCTCGCATACAGGGCATGACAAAAACCCTCAAATCTCAATGAAAGGCTTATCAATTTACTCTGCTAGCAAAGGATCAAGTACCGAGTACGATACTTGTGCATTAATTCTCATGTCTAGCAGTGACTATAGTTGATATGCAAAGGGTTCAAATAAACATGTTTACATTTCAAATGCGAACCAACATAAGTATCATATCAACAAACACACTCAAAAAGAAAGTCTTGAGTAGGAATATAATATGAAACTAATTTTTCATGTTTGATTCATGCTTTTAGTCATGAATCAAGTATGAAAATGAAAATTTTTAAAAGTTATTGAACATCTTTTATAACCCAGTAATCATCCTAAAATGATGATATGAAGTGAAGGTAGCTACAGAAAGTGTTGTTTATCATTCAAATAGTGAAATCGTGTAGTGCTACCAACAGGGTTCCACTTCAACATCTACTCATTGGTGTCCCTTTAATGTCTCATTAATATCCTCTAAGGAGAACAAAATGAGAGCTAATTCTGGCGATGGTGGTGGTAGTGTCGGCGTTGGTGGTCCTTGCGATGATGACCCTTGGCCTCGATTTCTCTGAGTCCTAACCATCTTGAATAACTGAATCTGCATTAAACCACATGCTTATTAGGAAAGAGTTTAAGGCATTCCACATTTCATTCATCTTATACGTGTGGATGTAAGGTTTAGGCGTAAGTTTCTTTATACTTGTTTGTAAATAGACATTACTCCCATAAGGTAAGTGGCTAAAGGTTGGGCTCAAAAGCCTCTAAGATTGATATTTTTTTCCAAGTAAGATACTAATTCTTTTATTTTTCTAGCTGAAATAGCATCATGGGGTACTCGTCAATGACCCTATCTTACATACTTAATCTCATTTAAGTACCTAAAAATAATTACGTCGAAAGGCGTACACCTATTGACAATGGGCACAATTAATGATCTTTTAACCTTATTTAACCTTAAACCCTAATCTGATGGCTATGCATTGAAGATGCTGGCATATTCTTAGTCGTCCTCCAAAATCAAAGGGTCAGATTTATTGTTCATAACTTTCTTGCATTTATCAAGGCATCCGTTAACATGTTTACTTTTTAACATTTACCTAATCACATTAAAAAATTACTGTAAGGATATGTAATTGCCACGTTTAAATGATTAAGTAGGATTAAATCTGATGTAACCAACGTTTCATATTACCACACACGGATTACCACGGACATTTTATATTGGGGACACACGTTCTTAGCTGATACCTTTCGGTGTTCTCAACCGCGAGTTAGCGGTTGTGCTAGTATTTATTTTATTTAAGTAATGAATATAATACTAACCTTAGTCAACATAATCAACTTTATAATAACATTATAATCAACATTATATTCTCCTTTGATATCATTAATTAACATTATATTAATTATTAAATTAATTAATTAATCTCCTATTGACATTAACTATGTATATCAAACATAAAAAATAAACCTTTTTATTATTATTTTATATATAAATACATACTAGTACTAATCCTTTTTTTTGTTAATTAAATTTAAGTTAACAAATTTAAATAAATAAAATTACCATTTTTAAAATAATTAGATAGATCAAATAAAGTCTAAATATATAAACAAGAAAATAAAAATAAAAATAAATGAAATGAAATAATTAAAATAAAGAAATTAATTAAATAAAATTAAAATTAATTATATAAATAAGTAATTCAAATTTTGAAATTTCATTGAATTGCGTGCTCTTGGTATCGACCTAGGTGCTAGCTTGGACTTGTGGGCTCCTTCTCTTGGCTCGTGGCTTAGTTCTTGGTCTCGGTCTGGGTGCTAACTTGGACACGTAGTGCATAACCAATAGACTTGGGGGATATCCCTTAGCTCCTTGCCGCTTGGTGCTTGACTCAACTTGGCATATGATATAGCTTTGACCGAGATGCTTGGTGGACTTTGTCGCAAGGGATAATTTGTGAAAAATAAAATGTGTGCGCCGCATTAAGATTCTAGAAGGAATTCGAGGCACCCCTGAACACATGGTAAGCTTTAATTGAACCCTATATGTTTGGTATTTTGTTGGATTATCTTCTTTATTTGTTAAAATGAATGGATTACTTTATCAAAATTGCCATAGAAGAGTTGTTAAGGTCTAGATGTAGATCATATGGTCTTTCCAAGTAAGGGAATTGACAAATTGATGCTAAATCAAAGGTTATATTTGAGGAACCTATACTTGATCCTATAAAGAGGACCAGAGAGGTTTTCTTTGATCCAATCAAGGGAATTCAATTTTTCCTTTGCATCAGCTATAATTTTCATTTCTCATATATATATATATATATAGATATATAAAGTGGTTTTTATGATCTGATCTTTATAATTATTTTCTCTTTGTCCTTTGTAGGTAAGGATGTTTAAAGGTACATGGGTTGGAATAGTGGAAAAAGGAACGTGTGGACATGGGACTGGAATAGGTGTGGGAGGGTCTCTTTCCGTGCTGCACTCACCCTCTTCTTCAATACTTTTCTGGGTAGTTTCCTTAGGGTTCCATGGTCATTTATGGGTTATTCCCAGTTTATTTAAGGGTTGTAAATAAAGGTTTTCAGGGTTGCATGTCCATGGTTTCAGGGTTGTGTTTTCTAGGGTTGTGCGTGGGTAAGACCTAGGTTTCAGTTTTGAAACCAAACTCTGATACCATATGCGAGGCTTTCTCTTTCAGGGCCTCTAAATATAATTATCTCCTACTGTAATGACTCTTTTATGTAAGAAAAGAGATTTTGTATATATGAAGTAAAATTTATACTACTGAAAGATCCGAAAATAAGAAGTTTCATTTACATCAATTTAGTTTAGAACTTTCTTTATGCAAGGAATAAACTGGTAAATAGATAACTTAATAACAACAACAGATCAACTAGTAAAATGCATACCTCAACCTACAGGTTCTGGTTGATTTAGTCCCTTTCTCCTTTGTTCTTGTTCTTTCCTAAACTTCCCAAAACTAAATATTTACCTCCCAACCAGCTAGGAACATCCTCTCCGACTCCCTAGCTCCAGGAATTCTTGTGGTTTCCTAGCCCCCAAGCCCAAAATCCCCAGCAACAGCAGTGCCCAAGTAAAAGTCTCCCCAAAAATTTTTTTGGCTTCCAATATCCTCCTCCTTCTTCCTTCTTCCAGAATTTTTCCCCAAAAGAAAAGACCCCCCTCCAAGTCCTCTCCCCTCTTCCTCATCCCCCTCTCTCGAAAAGAAGGTTTAAGTATTTGATCTAGAGTGAGACACGATTCGAATGGAGGGGGGTTTGTGTCATTTTTAATGAGCTTGATAGAGACAATGAACTATGCTCGTAAGCGTTTGTTTCATTTTTTAATGAGCTTGGTACATGAAAACAACTATGGTCGTTACAACCAGGTAGTACCAAAGGATCAAGTGATTCTAGGGATTATTGCACTTAGGTTGAAAACATATTTAACCTGGCAATCAGTGGGGTGGCAGGAGAAGATAAAGGAAAAACCCCCATGAGTGAGGAATCCTTAAGGAGACCTACTCCTATGCTCTCAAGACTAGATTGTCCTAGAAAAGGGACATTATTCATTGCATAATTATGGAGATATGGAGTTATAAGTCAAGCTGGTCAACAATGATATTTTTTCCTTGATGGGGAAATCATAAATACGAAACACTGAAGATGCGATGACGGTCATCACATAGAACCAACTACAACCAAGTAACAATTTGTAATCCAAGGGCGTATCAACCACTTCGACATTGACATCAACCAAAATGGTTTTACCCTTCAATGTCACAACGAAATATTGCAAGAGTCTATGAGGTTGGAAACCACGTCCATCAAATGCTTTCAAGGTGGTAGGAGACTTGCTAAGTTTAGGAGAACGAAGGGCTTTCTATCAAAGCAAAGACATGACACAGGTGGAGGCTCCTTCATCCAAAATAGTGCAATGGATGTTCTTTCCACCAACCAAAATTTGAATTTGGAATGCTAGGTGGTGTGAGAGCCTCTCCTTAAAATAGTCCAGATTAAATGTAATCATATTTGACTCTTCAGGATCCATAGCTCCAATGTTTGAAAATAGGGTTCTATGTTGACTTGGACATTGTTGTATAAATTCAAGGGTTGACATATCACAAGGCACTTCTGCCAAATCTTCAACGATATTGTATTTTTTTGCGGTGCGCGAACTTGGATTACATGTTGCTTTTTGAATTTCCCTCTTGGGCAGGCGCAACACTGCGTCAAAAATTGGTTTCTCAATATGAAGTGTATTGGAAGATGGAGGAGGATTGGATGTGGAGAGATGATCAATATCCTTTCCATTAGCATGATCACCTAGAGTAGTGTCATAATTATTTTCTTGTGTCATTACATTAACCTTCTTAAAAATCTACACCTCAGAGGTGCTTGAAGAAGCATCCCCATGGTGGGAATGACCTACATTGCCCCCTTGCAGAGGGGGAGGATTTTGTGCAGCCAGATGTTGTTGCTAAAACTATTGGGAGGTATCCTTCATAAATTTAGTGACTTCCTCGTGATGAGGGAAACCTTTCATGTAGTGGTCTTCCTCACAGATCATGCAAGGAAACTTAGCCTTCCTATTTGTTTGAGTATCAACAGTCTTTGTAGTATCCTGTTGGTCAGAAAGTTTCTTGGATTGACCCTTGTTTTTATTATTACCTCCTAGTTTTTGAGATGAAGTGGATTGGACCGTATTCACCTCGGAGGTTTGAGCAGGGGCAAAAGTAGTTGTGGTGCTTGAAACAGAACCTGGTTTTGGAGAAGGTCTTGTCAGATCATTCGACAGACGAGGAACATGAGGGATCATATCATAAAGTGTGTTGAACTGGAAATATACCAAGTCCAAATACTACACACGACTGATAGCCTGCTCCTTAGTAACAACATTCCCCATAGAAACATCACAGGCGATGGGTGGCAAGAGCAACTTTCTAAACCAATCCGTGAGGAGTTGGGCCATAATTGTAGCTTTAATCAACCGTCTTCATCGTCTCCACTCATGAATATGATCATATATGTGGGTGGAAGAGGATTGTTGGAGTGATAGGAAAAGTTCTACACTGGTCTCATACTGTATATGCAACTGGAAATGTGTTAGGAAATCCATGACAAGAGAATTAAACTCCACCAAAGAGTTACGTGACAACTCAATATACCATTTGGTTGTTGCACCTGTAAGTGTTCTCTGAAAAAGCCTCAGACGAATGGAATCATACACAAAAGAGTTGGAATAACACCATAAATGGAAATTCATAATATTATTGTTAGGATCTTCCCCAAGTTTTCTGTTCAATTTCGGGATGTCAAACGATAATTTGGCAAGGATGGCATGCCAAAATTGGGCATGTAGAATGAGATCATTTATTAAACGTGACATATCTGGCAGATATAACATAGCCAAAAATAGAAGTTGTTGGTTAGCGTGTGGACACCGGTGATAACTATGTAGCATGGAAACACCAGTAGGACCATATCCAGGCTGCGGCGAGATGGAAAAACTATATGGTCCTCCCATGTACGGTGGTTTCCCAAGTTGTCAACCCATGTAAGATGGTTGTCCTGATTGTCCACCCATGTAAGTTGGTTGTCCTAGTTTTCCACCCATGTACTATGATTGAACAAATGGACCTCCTACATACTGTTATTGACCTAATGGTTCCCCCATATATGGTGGTTGAAGGGACTATTGTGTTGGAATTGTGGGGTTTATAGATTGATAAGGAAAAGTTCCTTGCTAAGGAATGTTTGTCAGATTAGGTTGAGCCCACAAAGGATTAGAAACTCCTGGAAATGGTTGTCTGGGATACAGGCTAGCGGTAGTAGGAATATAAGGACTTGCAGGAGTGGCTTTCCCCCAGGCTTGTTGATGTTACAACCACATAGGTTTCCCCCCAGTCAAAAATTTCCCTCCAGATGAAGGTTTCCCCCCAGCTAAATTTTGGCCTCCCATTGAAGATTGACTTCCAATGTAGGGTGTACTCATCTGCAATGGTTGATATCGAGGATGAGTAGCTTTTGTAACCATGGTTGTGTGAATGACTTTATTGTTGGTCATCCGATTGATGGTACAACCAACTAAAGCACTTAGTGTGTGCATGTGTGAAAATAGTGAAACAAGAATAATACATGACCCATGTGCGAAGGGAGATGTACACGCAAGTAGTTGATTTGGGGTTATCTGGGTCACCAATGTTTCCAATGAAGAAGCACCAGTAATATCAACTACATGAATTGTGGAAAAAGAGAAATTCCCAAGTCCTTCAGGAAAACCAAAAGATGATGGGTTCATGCAAAAATATTGTGTAGTGGTTGAACCGAGAAGTAAATCGTAAGATTAATAGGAATCGATAAATCTCATGGATGGTGGATTAGTGATTGGTTGGCCAAGAGGATCAGTAAAAAGATAATTCATGTAAGATGCAAGGATTTCTACGAAGGTTGTGACCGGTTTTCCGATGTGTTGGCCACTTCTAGGAGCTACACTCTCGGTCTCAGAAGTTTGATTTGTGATTATTCCCTCGTAAGAAACATTGGGTTGAGGTTCCTAAACTTCAAGAGCCATACCTTGTATACTATGATATCTTCGATCCTAAGGCTAACTACGAAATTCAAATAAACAAACCCCTAAGAAAACTAAAATAAATCAACTAAGAAACAATAGATTTAAGGATATTTTGAAGACGAGATGTCAAGTTGCCATCAAAGAAATGAGAAGCAGTTACCTCAATCTCCATGTAACAACCCTTCTCAGTTTAAGCAACCCTTTATTTCATGGGATCACCCTCCACGGGTACTGAGAGTGTATACGACGTATGTGTTGAATTGGTGTTCAACACCTCCTTCGGGACTCGCGACATGGTCTAACAGTCTCTCGTGGATCCATTAACTCTGGCGGTGATGAGTTTACCAATCACCCACGGGTTTTGGTCTAACGACAACCGTACTATCAATAAACTGGTATCAGAGCGAACGGTTACGGGTTCGAGTCCGCTCGATTGGTGTCGAGCATCTCAGTTGGTGCTGAGGGGGAGATTGTTGAATTGGTGTTCAACACCTCCTTCGGGACCCGCAACATGGTCTAACAACCTCCCATGGATCCATTAACTCTGGCGGTGATGAGTTTACCAATCACCTGCGGGTTTTGGTCTAACAACAACCATACTACCATTGGTCAGTTTGCACAGGTTGTTGCATAGGTTTTGTCATTAATGTCAAACTTGAAGTTGCACGATGGTTCGCTGAGAGTTCCTTCGGAATTAGGGAATCAAAGAAAGGAGGAACTCCAACCTTCGACATCGCGATTCGTGAAATCGTGAAACGCAAAGTCCCGATGAGATCAGGACTGTCTGATCACAAAAGGTCGTGGGACCGTCGATCGAAGAAAAGTGGATATCGAGAAATCAGAAGTCAAAGGAAGGAAATGCGATAGCATTCCAAATCATGAAGTCCGAATGCCGAAATACCGAAAGGGATACATGTCACATGATTCCGGCAGTTTCTATTTCGAGATTCTGGGAGTTTCTATTTCAGGATTTTTGCATGGTAAGCAAAAACTTCAACATCACGAAGTCCCGAATGCCAAAATACTGAAACCAC
>JASDQU010818166.1:0-35662 GCA_032191745.1 Picea mariana
TTTTTCAATACTTCCATGATCTTCCCTTTTAAACCATCCATTTTAGTATCCAACTTAGCTTCCATTGAATCCATCTTAGTATCCAACTTAGCTTCCATTGAATCCATATTATTTTGTAGTTCATTTATGTCCCTACGCATTTCTTCACCTTCATCAAGAGTCCAAGTAGGATTTTCTAGAGGCTTATTTGGTGTAGAATTTCCCTTTTTTGGTGGCATGTTGGCCAAGTATCACTTTTGAACCTTGATTTTGAGGTGGTTTTGCTAGACAATATTTCTTCTGCTGTATCTCCCAAGTTTTGTCCCTTCTGGTATGAAAATTTATTTTATGTAGTTCTCTGATATTTCTTCTCTGCAATGCCACAGGTATGATCAAAATTGAATGTGCCAAGTGGAATTTATGGTAACTTCCCCATAACTTGCCAATTTTTGGCCTTTCCAGGAGATCTCACTTGTATAGCGTGCCCCGCACAAAATAATTGACATAAAATTATGAAACTCGTACCATAAATACTAAAGACTGTCCATGATCCAATGAAACCAGTCCCACTCAATTTGGATACTCTAGGAAGAATTTATGACTATTTTACCTGGAACACCTTCTTGAGACTAGTCAATAGGACTAGTCAGATACCCTATCTTACACAGGGTGTATCTACAAATTTAAGATGACCCAAAAGATGAACCTTGTATCAAATATACCTTACTAATTTATGTAAATATCCTCTAGAGTTCAGGGTCTAAAACATTACAGAAACGTTTTTACAGCAAAAATTACGCAATGACTCAGTTCAGGATGATTCCAGAACCCTATCTTGTACAGGCTGTATCTCTAAAATTATAAGGCCTCAGGAGCTGAATTTTGAACCCAATGTACCTTGATCTGTCTACTAAATATCCTCCAATCCCTTCCTTCTGAAACATTGTAGAAAAAACGTTATAGTGAAAATTCCAAGGTGTCTCAGATGTAGCAGCGAAACCCCAAGACCTTGAGCTTTGATACCATATGTTAAGAACCAAATATCAATATAGCATAGAAAAACCTCAGAAAAAGTACTCAACGCCTTGAAAAAGAGATAATTTCATATAATAATCCTCTTCGAGGGGGAAACCTCCTTTTACCCCACTTAAATGTTCAAGTACAAGATGATTCAAAATGAAAATGTCTCCTTGGTATATATAGGAGACTAGGAGGTATAATTACAACTAATGGCCTAAAGTAGACATAAATAAAATAAAATTATTAATATAATATGCCCCAATTAAGGGGTAATGAGACAATATTAGGGCTTAACATTTTCACAACAGTTAATGAGAATTCTTTCATTCTTTCTCTCCTTCTTCTTCTTTCTCCAATTCTCTTTGCAAATGTGTGTATTATTGTTTATATATATCTATTTTGTGCAGGTTCAACACATTTACATGGTATCAGAGCCGAAGGACTACTAAGAAAAATCTACACCAAAATGTGTTGCAGGTATAAAAGATTAAAGACATCGGAAAGATGGAATTCCAAAAAGAATTCATTCTTACACCTTACAACTATTTTGCATGGAAGGAAAAAATAGCCATACATATTTGATATAGAGGGTTGTATAGGTTAACCATGAATACAGATAAAGAGCCAACATCATCCATAGAAAAATCCAAGTACTTAAATCACATGGATGAGGCACTCTAAACAATTTGCAGTCTTATTTCTCCCGATCTCCTTTTTCACATATCTTCCTGTAAGACTCCCAATGAAGCCTGGAAAATATTGGAAGGGCTCTTTGGAAAATAGGATGAGATGAGGGGACACATGCTGGAGGTGGAGCTGCTCACATTGGATCCAAAAATCTTCGACAATATCCAAGATTTCTTTACAAAATTCAAGGATTTACTGTCGTAACTCAAAGCTTGCGGGGTTGATAAACCGGCGAAGGAGAAACAAATGGTTCTCACCATTCTCTCCAAGATTGGACATGAATTCTCTGTATTCGTATCCACATTCCATACTGTCAGATTCGCCTCTGGATCCACCTCGAATATGCCTTCTCTTGAGGACTTTATTGAATCCCTAACACCAGAGAAAACTAAATATCAGAAATATAAATATAAATATAAGCGGAAAGCTCATGCACATACGAATAAGGAAGGGCACACAAAACCCTCCGATGCCTCCGGATCCAAAG
Source organism: Picea mariana (assembly GCA_032191745.1). Lineage (NCBI taxonomy): Eukaryota > Viridiplantae > Streptophyta > Pinopsida > Pinales > Pinaceae > Picea > Picea mariana. The sequence goes on from JASDQU010818166.1 coordinate 2,174, forward strand.
GCGAAAAGGGAAGAAAAGAAGAGAAATGCACATACTATCACAAAGGATTCCATTTGGAATCTGCATGCATGAAAAAACAAATAGATCTGACGTCTCAGATACTTCAACAAAATAACCTTGGATATCGTATCCCCGATGGTGCAAAGAAGAAGGAGCCAAAAGATCTGAATTCCAAGAAAGGCAATTCTAGTCATGCCTTGATTGCCATCAACTCCTCTCCCAATGCTTGGATCATATATTCAGGAGCATCACATCACATGGCTGCCTCAAAAGCAGTATATTATTCTTTGGATGCATGCAAAGTTCCTCCTATTCTAATGGGGGACAACTCTTCTGTCGAAGTCACCGGCAAAGGAAGGATTGAACTCAGCAACGGAAGCTTCGAGAATGTGTTGCATGTTCCCAAGATGTCTGTCAACCTTCTCTCTGTGCATAAAATGAAGAATTTTGGCACTCGAAAGAAAGTTGTATTCACACCAAATGTTGTGGACATCTACGACATGCAAACCAAATCCAGAGTTGCTACCGGTGAGGTAAATCATCAGTCTAGATTCTATACATTTTTTGAACTTATTGAACCTGATTCTGCTTTACTGCTTACTCATGCTGATGAAAGTAGTAGGATATGGCACGAAAGGTTTGGACATTTGAATTTCAGATACATGCAATAGCTTAGAAATCATAGATTATTTCATGGTCTACCAAACATCCATTTATCCAAGGGAGTATGTGAGGGATGTGTTCTCGGAAAACACCCTCAAGAGAAATTCGACAAGGGGAAATCTCAGCGAGCTTCCGCACCTTTAGCTCTGATCCAAAGTGACCTTATGGGTCCTTTTACGCATCCATCCATCAACAAAGCGAGGTTTGTTCTCCTTTTTGTTGATGATTTCTCATGTTTTACTTGGATCTCCTTTCTCAGGCAAAAATATGAGGTCTTTCAAAACCTCAAAGATTTCAAAGCCTCGGTTGAGACACAGTCCAGAAAGAAGATCAAAGTCCTCCGAACTAATAATGGAGGAGAGTATATGAATCATGATATCCACAATATTTTCCATGAGGCAAGGATTCAATTGCAACATACAGTTCCCTATACTCCGCATCAAAATGGATTTTTTGAGCGGAAAAAACGATCTCTAAAGGAGATGGCATCTTGCATGTTGCATGCAAAGTCACTACCACAGAGACTATGGGCTGAAGAAATTAACTGTGCAACATACATCCAAAAAATATCTCCCCATAGATATGTCAAGGATAAGACCCCCTACGAGGCTTGGAGCAGCCTCAAACTAGAAGTGACCCACTTTTTCATTTTTGGTTCTCATGCATGGGCCCAGATTCCCTCTGAAAAGAGGAAGGCACTTGATCCACAGAGCACTGAGTGCATTTTTTTTGGATACCATGACGATGTGAAGGGATATCGTCTTATTGATATTTCCTCGGACCGGCTCATCATTGAGCGTAGTGTCTAATTCGAGGAAAGTGTCTCGCATGTACCTCAACAGCCGCATGTAGACACCTTCACTCTTCCACCTGTGCGAGATGATGAGCATGCACATGTTGAATCTTATTCAGACAAGAGTTCTGATTCATAGGACTCAGATGATTCATATTTAGATTCAGAGTCAGTATAGTCAGATGCAGAATCAGAGCATCCAGATGCAGTTGCAGAGCCAGAGCAGAGGCCCAAGTGGGCACAGACTACTCTTCAGGATGCAGGGGATCTCGCCGGTGATCCAATCGATTCTAGAAGGACTCGATCTGATTTTGAGGATCCTCTTATTGCACTTAATGCCACTGAACCATTCCATTCAAGGCATCTTTTCTTGGTTCAGTCTTCAGATCCATAGTCTTATGGCAAAGATGCTGGAAATCCATTTTGGGAATCCTCCATGCAGGAGGAGTACAAATCCTTCCTCGAGAACCATACTTGGGATGTAGATTCATATGGGTCTATAGGACCAAGAGAACAACGGATGGACAGATCAGCATATACAAAGCCAGGCTTGTCCCCAAAGGCTTTTAGCAGGTTCATGGTATTGACTATGATGAGTCCTTCGCTCCAATAGGAAATATGGATTCCATACGATTGGATCTTTCCATTGCGGCTGCCAAGGGATGGGAAGTCCATCAGATGGACGTGAAGAATTCATTTTTTCACAGTGATCTCTCTGAGGAGATCTACATGGAGAAACCCCAAGGATTTATGTAGGACTCACCTTTGGCCAGTCGACTGAAGAATTCACTTTATGGCCTCAAGCAGGCTTCGAGGGCATGGTATGCCAAGTTGGACTCCTACCTGTTGTCATATAACTTTGTATGCTGTAAATCAAACCCAAATGTATACATGCTCAGGATGGTTGATTCACTTCTACTTTTAGTTATGTATGTCGATGATTTGTTTATCACTGGTTGCTCAACTTCAGCGATTGTTGCAGTCAAGAGGATTCTTCATGACAGGTTTTTGATGACGGACATTGGTCCACTACACTTCTTCCTTGGACTTGAGATCAATTAGGATGCATCGGGAATCAAACTATCTCAAGCCAAGTATGCACAAGATCTCCTTGAGAGATTTCACATGATAGACTGCAAGTCTGCTCTGACTCCTTTCCTATCAGGATTCAAACTTGAGGATGGTGGGGAGACTCCATCGGTTGAAAACACAGTGTACAGATAGCTAGTGGGGAGCTTATTGTATCTTACACACTCTAGACCAGACCTGTCATATGCAGTTGGCACAGTTTCCAGGTTCATGCAGGAGCTGTATGAGCTACATTGGAAATTTGCAAAGTGTATGCTTCGATACGTACAGAGCACCATAACCTTTGGTATTCATTATGCAACGGACTCTACATTAGATCTCATTGGGTTTACTGATTCTGACTGGGTTGGTGATAACATTGATCGCAAGTCCACATCTGGTTAGTCACTCAGCCTTGGTTCCAGTTCTATCTGTTGGTCGAGCAAGAAGCAAGCTGCCATTGCTCTATCTTGATCTGAGGCAGAGTACAGAGGGGTAGTTAACATAACCATTCAGGCTATGTGGATACACCATTTTCTCATTGAGTTGGGCATTTAGTTTTATTGGTCGATCGTCATCTGGTGTGACAACCAGAGCACTTTGAAGTTCTACAGAGATCCAGTTCAGAGGCAGTAGATGAAGAACATCAAGATCCACATGCACTACATCTAGGACTTAGTACATGAGGGGATCATCAACTTACAATTTTTTCCTTCAGCAGAATAGACGACAGACATTTTCACCAAGACCTTCACTAGGCAGAAATTCCATTCTCCGCGAGGTCATCTTGGAGTGAAGGACACAATTACCTAGCAATTGTAGTTCTTCTTTTTACAGACATTTTACCTTGAGGGGGGGGGTTTCCCATGAGGTTTTCCCTCTTTCCTCGCTTTATTTTCAATGTATCTTTTGTACTTGGGTACCTAACATGGCCTCGTTGCCAGGACCCAATCTTTATTTTCACCATAGTGATGTTTAGGGGGGGTGTTGGAGTTACTTCACACACACCTAGGATTTCTTTTTTCTAAGGTTATTCATTGTTTATTAGTCATAATTATTCATTATCTAGTCTCCTATATTTTAGGGCAGAATATTCCACCTAGAGAATATTCTCTTTCAGTTGACACTTCAGTTTGACTAGTTGAGTTGAGTTTAGATGTTGCATTGGGATCATCACCATGCAACATTGGGATAATCACCATGATAATTCGACCTTGCCTTGGTATCATCACCAGAGTGGTGCATTAGCCTTGATTCCCTAAGTGAACTCCTCACTACTTTCTATTCATTCAGTTAACTGAAGACTAGTTGACTAGTTAACTCAACTAGGTGGCAGTTCACTCCCGTAACTACCTGAGAGACTAGAATAGGTGTCAGTTCACTCCCGTAACTAATGGTGTGTGTCTAGATCACTCTATACCACCACTATGGCACATTTGTTATCCTCAAGTCGAACTCATTGAGTTATACAGAGTATATCATGTGTAAATTATTCATTTTTCACAACGGTTAATGAGAATTCTTTCATTCTTTCTCTCCTTCTTCTTCTTTCTCCCTTTCTCTCTGAAAATGTGTGTATTATTGTTTATCTAGATCTATTCTGTGCAAGTTCAACACATTTACATGGCACACCCTCCTCACTTACACCCTTTGGGAAGATCACACTACCACCAAGGTAAGCACAGGTTCCACTCCCTTCCATCTTGTTTATGGTCAAGAGGATATTATACCTACTGAGATGGAACTCTCCTCCCTATGGTTGATGCTATAGATTGAAGAATTAAATTCTTCCAATGTCCCTCAAAGGATAAATGCACTATTAGAATTAGAAGAATAAATAATGTTTTCCTTGGAAAACATAAAGAGAAGACAACAAACTGTGAAGAAATATTTTAAAAAACACGCAAAATCTATCAAATTTAAAGTAAACGAGAAATTCTTACTTTGGGACTCAACCCATGCTGACGGAGGAAGACATTCGAAGTTTTAGAAATTATGGCTAGGTTCTTTCAAAATCTCTTTTGTCCTAGGCACAAACTCTTATATTTTAAAATATTTGGAAGAGTGAATGTTTTCCTATAGTACAAACGGTTCCCACTTGAAACATAATGTGGAACCAGCTTGATTGATAAATACCATGTGGAAATCACTATTGTATATATCTTTCTGTTTCGTTGTTTTATTTTTCTTTGTTTAATTGATTGTTCAATTTCTATTGTTTCATTTTCTGCTATTTTATGTTTATTAGAAATAATTTTTGGATTAGTTTTGCTGCAACAATGCCATTTTGTAACTATTGTTGATCAATAACAATAAATTTGCACAGTTTTCATGATGTCCTTCTTTTAGACATCACTGAAATTACTTTTTTCTTCTAGTGTTTTTGTTAGATAGATGATTTGATTTTCTTCCCTATTTTCTACTATCCCTTTATTCCCTCCATCCTGAGATTCAAAAGAGCATATCATAAAATTTCTCCTTAAAACAAAGAAACACTTTTAGTGTGACTGATCGAATGTTATGCATACATGACCAAACCCCTTCATACGTACCACTTTTCATGAGTTATTCCCAAAGTCCAGGATCATTTTTTTTCCTTAAGCCATCTTTTTCCCCATGTTGCATAATCATTATGGTCAATAATTCTTTGATCTATGTTCATCGATCTGCGAAACCATACATTCTGATTTTTTAATATGTTGGAAACAGATTTCCCTATGGAGTCTCCAGTATGTTGATGCTCAAAAGAGAAACATAGGGTACCTTCTTGCAATTGGTTGCAATGCCTTAATAGTTAATTATATTTAATAATATACTAATAGGTGGGACTCCTTGTGTGACTTATGTGACTATGATGGAGGAGAAATACTTACTTTTCATGTGCTTATGCCTTGGTTGTGACACAAACTCTATGGTTTATTTTCTTTAAATCTTTGTCAAAATAATTATTACATGATGATATGGGAAGGGTGACTAAATAGGAAATGGTGTTGTCTTAATTATCTCTCACAAAGTATGACTACACCGCCTTTAAATGAATGAGGAATCTACACTCCAATTTTATTTTTTATATTTTATATGGTGTATAGCTTGGTGATCACCTTGACCCTTGCTACAAGTGTTGAGAAAATTGGTTTAATTGTAAGTTTGGTTGTGATTTGGTATCCCTAGAATAGTTTTGTTATATGTGAAATTGGAATAATGGCAAGGGTTGGCGCATTTGCAAAATTGGAACATTGGCAAACTATGGTATAGTCAGCCTGTATTAAGTTTATTTGAATGTTAATGGTTGATGAGTTGAATAGTGGGTCTTCTCGTACTAGTCATGAATGTAGAAGCGATGTGCAGTAAATGCACCTCACTCTAACTCACTTAGAGCCCGCCACCCTAGTCATTTTTCATTTTCTCTTGTTGGTTGTTGCTGCTCCGCTTTACTCGATCGTGGAGAAGGTATACATACTGGTCATTTCTCCTTATAAATTTTACACATGTATGGGGTTTTATTTCTTTTTCATCCATGAAAATTCACCCTACTCTTTAAGTCAACAGTTGGCTCTTGTTTTCTCATGGTCTATGCATTTCCAAAGATGTTATATGAATGAATTTGGGTTGTGTATTGGTCATTTGGGGGGTTTTGGTTTCCTGTGGTGGTTGTATTTGAACCATGGAATTGAAAAGAGGTGTGGTGCCTTTTGATGTGTATAATTGTTTGCATTTTTTATATGGAAAAGAATATCATTGGGAAACTCTCGAGCCTACCTTGCCTCTGGTTCCTTGTTTTGGGTTTCTTCCCTATTCAAAATAGTTATCCCCACTTCTTACCTATGGGTTATTTGGAAACTATGCCTATATTTTAAGTTGTGGTTTCTGTGGCTATTGTGCTTGCGCCTTGGTCACTGCTCCGTGAGTATTAATGTGGAATTTTGTGAAGGATTAAACCTTTTATGCTCCTTCTTGCCAAACCCTCAGTTTTTTATCCTGCTTTATTCTACCACCTTATTGTCCATTGTTGTGTATTGAACCCTGTGCATCCGAAATTATCGTAACATATGGCCAACCTAGAATTAATAAAAGGCATTGTTCGTGCTCCTTTTGGTCATGGGTTTGATTGATTATTTGTTGTGCGGAGATGAAAGAAATTTTGAACCCAATTATTTGTTTGGTTATACAGTCTATCACAAGGAAAAATATGGGGTCGATGATAATGTTGCAAAAGTATTGTTAAAATACAACTTCTTGTGTTTTGTTTTCAAATGCAATGAGCACCTGTATATGAATTATGAAATGCTTGAGTGAAGTTTTACGAACCAGAATGAAATAAATTAGAAAGTTTGATTAATTATGGTTTCGTTCAAATTATTGTTATACACAAGGAACCTTTGGACACTTCATGGGAACCTATGGGTTTAAACCACACTGGTGTTGACATTATGGACCATAGCCTGTCCACTCCACGATTGTTTTTTTGTGTTGGTTGCGATTATTATGTTTTTGTTCACTCTTTCAATCTGTTATATATATGCAGTGTTATTATTATTAATTAATTCACAGGCAATATAAAATTGGTTACTATGCAATGCAATTTCTCAGGCAAATGAGAATCCTTGGAAAGAAACACCAGTTCTGGGTTGCTTTTTAGGAAACAAAGTGTTGTTCAATTTTGAAATAGTAAAAGGTTTTGATTATTAATTAACGTCAAGAATGGAATTATTTGATATATTATTAGAATAGTATCCATGGGAATCTCTTCCATCATACCATTTTTCACTAAATACAGCCCCTTCATGATCCCAATTTCACTTATCAATTCCTTGTTCTGTGATATTTATTTTTAAGAGAAGTTTGCATGGAAATGAAGAAACGTTGACATGGAAGAGATTGATGATTAGTGTTGGAAGCATGCCAAAGCATAAAGAAAGGAAATTTTGGGAAAGAAGGCATGGACGAGGGAAGTGACAACTAGAAGGAAGAGCAGCACATGCACATGCATGGAAGGCCTAATGACATTAGGGTTAGGGTTTTTGCAACACATTATAATGGATGAAGAGCCAAAAACATATAAATATAGATATCTAGGTCTCATAGGGGAGGGAGAAATGCAAAGAGACGGATGTGAGGAAGCAGATGCGATGTACTATTTTTTTGTATGACCTAATGTTGTAATATGTTGAGCTAGAGAGGAGTCAAAAGGGTAGATATTGAGGGTTAGATTGCAGGTTGAGGAGCCTGGTGCGATCTAGTCCACCTCATAATATATGTCAACCCAACTGAGAAGAGTTGTAAAGCGTGTGCCGTTGTAGTTCAAAACTACTATAATAAAAGAGATGAGAGACAGATCTTTGTGGACGTAGCCTAGAGGGGGGTGAATCAAGGTAAAACATGTGTTATGTGTTTCTTTCTTGTCTTCAGTAGTTAGTAATGTGCTAAATGAATGATTTTTTATATTCCCTGCGTAATCATGAATGGAGGTATATTTTGTTAATAAGTTATAGTAGAAATATCAGCACACATTTATCAGATCTCCCGCTCAATCCTGGGCTGCAAACACACGAGTATTGAAGCCACCCATTAAGACTATCTCGGGTGAGATGGTGCGGTGCACTCTATGCGTTGTGTTTCCTTCTAGTTTACCAAGAGGGACAATAGTTTTAGAGGCTTTGTTGGAACCCCGAACAAACATGAACCCCGGGTCACTCAATACGAACTTAGACAGGATATATGAATAAACCAACAAGTGGTTCACACCAAAGAAAACACCATCATTTAGACAACTGAATTTCGAGAGAAAAAAGACAGCAAGAAGTATATCTACACAAGGAACAACAACTGGAGGAGCCAGTTCAGGAAACACTAGTCAAGTATCTACACCGCATGGAGGTAGTAGTTCAATGTTCGGAATGGTAGGACACAATCCCACCATCAAGTTACCAGAATTTAAAGGAGAAGCGTCAGAGGACCCAGAAAAACATTTGTTCATCTGTGAGAAGATTTGGGAAGAAAAACATATCAGAGACGAAGATACAAAATTGGCACAGATAGTGATTACACTAAGGGGTCGCATATTGGATTGGTATATGAGTTTATCTACAAAAAATCCACTAGGGACAACTAGAACAATTGCAAACATCAATAAATTACTGATAAACAAGTTCCAGAAGCCAAGTTCATAAGATCATTACATGAACAAGATGATTGAGATTAGACAAAAATCGGGAGAATCTATATGGGAGATTGACCAGAGATTCAAGCGACTTAAGGGAAAGTCAAAATATCTCATGACCAATATGCAACATAGGCACATGTTCATCAATTCACTACTACCACACTTAAAATACCCATTGCGACAACAAAATTTTCAGATGCAGGCAGAGGATTTGCAAGCAGCCCTGCAACTGGAAGAAAACTAGTATCAGCAGACGGATCCAGCCATCGAAGAACTGAAGGATTATTTGAAGAACTTGACGTTCCAACTAAACCAAAATAAAAGTAAGGACAAACAAGAAGTCGTTTGGTGTACTACATGTAGGATGGAAGGACACCACAATAATGAATGTCTAACATTCATGCAGTATATGGCAGCAGGAATGCCAAATCTATTACCAACAGGAGGACTATGGTGTGAAATATGTAAGAAACCAGGCCACGATCCATATCACTGCCCAATGATGTAGAAATACTAGACAGACCCAAAGAGTTCATATTGAAACTTTTGCAAGTCATTGGGAAATGATGACAAAGATTGTAGAACTATGGATTTTATGCGAGAGATAACATCATATGAATATAGAGTGCAGGAAGAAATGATGACTGGGCAAGCCGCACCACAATTTAACCAAGTTCCATCCCCATACAACACTTCACAATAGTAGTATAATATTTCACAGCAACAATATAATATCATGTAGCCACATTACAACACAACACAACCTCAGTACAATACCACACAGTACAATCAGGTGCCTTAGTATAACGCGTCGAGAGGAGATTGAGTAGGCTACATAGGTGGAGGATGAGTGAGAGGAGGTTTTGGAAGAGGGAGAGGACCAGTGGTATGTCACAATTACCAACAACCAGGACATTATGCAAGGGAATGTCCACTTCCACTAGCAACTTGTATGTATTGTCACGCATCGGACCATGATATGGAAGAATGTCTGACAGTACTAGTAAATATCCAAGAAAAGAGGAACCAGAAAAAATAGAATGTCTAGTGGATTTCAATCGAAGCGAGGGATGAAGGACTAAACATCAACATAGTTACCCATGAAGGAGCTAAAACTGGAAATGACGCAGTCTGACAAGAGCCAATACAACACCAGTGGGTGAAGAAGAACGTCGAACCAAGGAAGCAGCTCGACGTGCAAAATGAGAAGGAGATATTTAAGCAAGCTAGAAAAGAATTTCAAAAGGATGACATTGCGTCGACTTCAACTGTGTATAAAATCAAGGAATCACCAAAGTACAAGATGCCTTTGTTATTGGATCATACCAACGCNGTCATCCTTTTGAAATTCTTTTCTAGCTTGCTTAAATATCTCCTTCTCATTTTGCACGTCGAGCTGCTTCCTTGGTTCGACGTGCAAAATGAGAAGGAGATATTTAAGCAAGCTAGAAAAGAATTTCAAAAGGATGACATTGCGTCGACTTCAACTGTGTATAAAATCAAGGAATCACCAAAGTACAAGATGCCTTTGTTATTGGATCATACCAACGCAATGCAACCCACCAAACAAGTAAGTACAATCAAAGGCTTTTTCCAATCATGTGTGAAAGTATTGAATGATCCATCATCTGTCAAAATATTGAAAAACATATTATAAAGATGTAGTATAGAGATAGAAGGAAAACTAGAAAAAAAAATAGTCAATCACCTACATACAAGGAGAAGAACAAGCAGGGAAATCAGGCTAAATGCCAACATCAGAGATTTCAACATGGGAGATATCATACTAGATCTAGGGTTTGAAGTTAATGTATTACCAAAGAAGACATGGAAATGTATGGGAGAGCCCACATTAGGATATTCACTTTTGCAACTAAAACTAGCAAACCAACACAAAGTCCTACCAATCGGTAGACTGAAAAGAGTGACAGTAGACCTGGATGGAGTGCACACTAAAGAAGACTTTGAAGTGATTGAAATAGTGAACGCCACAACACCATATCTAGTGTTGCTTGGTCTAGATTGGGCATTTAAAAACCAGGCCATAATCAATTTCAAGACACGAAAAATGACATTTGAGTCAGGTGAATACAGGGTCAAAGTGCCATTAGACCCATCATAAGGGGAAAGGTTTGTAGAACCCACTTGCTTAGGCTTAGAGGAAATCAACTAGTTATACAGAACAACTGTGCGCGATGAGGATTACATGAACCCAACTACATATGGGATACTTAGTTGGAGGAGAATTACTTCATGTGCGACAGACTCAGATACCGGTTTAGAGAACTGACAAAAAAGGCTACACAAAGTTTCCATGAGAATATGCACGAATAGACCGCGCGATAAGATGGGTAGGCATAGAGATAAGGGAACCACCCAGTTTCCATGGAGTAAACGATCTAGAAGTATTCTTGGCACAATACGAAAATGAAGTTTTAGAGAATCATAGAATCTCAGCACTTGATATATCACTCAAGGCCACACCTGCAAGATGGTGGGGCATACACAAAGAGACAATAACATATTGGTACCAATGTAAGTGGTTAATGTGCGTAAGGTTTGGCGCAGAGCAGAAAAACAACAAGAAACAAAAGTACGATGGATAGGGGGAACCAACGGAACATGTGGATAAGTGCAGAACGTTGTGGAAAATGACACCTCCGGAGGAATGGCCTCAACATTTCATACACACTCTAGAGGGCATACCAGTGAACTGGTATACAGACCAGGAACTGCGCAAAGAAACTGCGACTTAGACGATATTGCAACAGAATTTTACAGTCACCTTTTCATTCAAGCATGAGAACCCCAACATAGATACAGCTCTTAAACAGATAAGTGGGGTTATAATCATTAAGGAACTAGAAGTTGAACTCATAACCGAAGAACAATAGTGGAACAAATAAACAATCAAAGAATTGTTGTCATGTTACCATGTGTGGGAGGAAGCACCTGATGAAGATGATCCACGTGATATTCAAATCAAGGAAGCGGAAGGTGAAAGAGAAGTGGAGGGTCCACCTATAGAATAATAATTCATTGTTGCATTGATCAAGATGAAGAAATTCAACATTGGGACAGTTGAGAATCCCAAAATGGCCAGCATTGGAGATTACTAGGATGAGCAAACAATAGAAATCAGAACATATTTACTTCGCGAATACAGTGACATGTTTCCCACAAAATTTATAGAGATGAAGGGTATAGTACAAAAGCTAGAAGAAATGAATATACCACTCAGAGATGAAGTGAGACCGATCAAACAATGATGATACAGATTGAACCCGATATATAAGCAGAAATTCAAAGTTGAGATCGACGGGATACTCGAAGCTAGAATCACAGAACCTATGGAAGAATCAGAGTGTATAAGCCCAATGGTAGTTCAGAAGACAAAACAAGGAGGGATAAGAATATGCATCGACTTGAGGAAGTTGACGATGCATGCCTACATGACCCGTTCCCTACACCTTTCATGGATGAAGTGTTGGAGAACATAGGAGGACTCGAAGTTTACTCATTCACTAATGGTTTCTCAGGCTACAAGTCAAGATAGCCTAGGAATACAGATACAAGACCATGTTTTCTACAGAATGGAGATCCTACCAGTACACAGTCATGTCATTTGGACTAAAGAATGCACCAACAATATTTTCCAGAGTAATCATAGCCATATTTAAGGAATTCATCCACCATTTTCTAAAGGTATACTTGAATGATTGGACCGTCTATAGTTGGTTGAAATACCATGTAGAGGTGTTACGGCTGATGTTAGAAAGATGCAGGCAGTGCCAGATATCATTAAACATCAAGAAATGCATATTCAGAACACCGTTTGGGATACTATTGGGCCATATAGTATGCAAACAAGGCTTACTAGTATATCTTGCAAAGATTGCAGTTATTGTTAACTTGCCACCACCAAAAACAGTCTGCCAACTAAGAGCGACATTGGGACACACGAGATACTATAGAAATTTTATCAAAGGGTACATGCAGATTACCGCACCAATGGAGAAATTGTTAAGGAAAGATACAAAGTTTCAGTAGAACGACGATTGTCAACACAGTCTGGATACGTTGAAATAAAATATGGTCACCGCACCAATACTAGTATTTCCAGACTGGGAAAAGACATTCCACGTAGATGTAGATGCATCATCCATAGCACTTGGAGCTATCTTGACATAGCTAAGAGTGGGATATTTGGATCACCCTATAGAATTTGCAAGTAGAAAGCTATCAGAATCATAACAGAACTATAACACCATGGAGAGGGAAGGCCTAGCTATGGTCTCTGCACTGCAGAAGTTCAGACATTACTTATTGGGAAAACACTTTAATATGTTCACAGATCACTCAGCCCTTAAATACCTAGTCAACAAGCCAATGTTGGGGGGGATAATTTGTCAATGGTTACTAATATTTCAAGAATTTGACTTTGAAGTAATAGTCAAGCCATGAAAATTGAATGCAAGACATGACCACCTATCAAGGGTCACAAACGGAGCAGGAACTATGAATTTAGAGGACAAATTTCCGGACACACAGTTATTTTCATTCCAGATCGTTGATGAATACTTTGCAGATATCATTCAGTAACTTGAGCATAGGTACTACGCCGCAGGAATATAACACCGTGCAGAAGAAAAACCTAGGAGTTCGGGCTACAGACTATCAACTGATTGCGGGACACTTATACAAAATGGGTGCAAATAGCATCTTGCGAAGATATGTGTTAGAACACTAAATACCAAGAGTCTTAGCAGAAGCCCATGAGGGAATAGCAGGAGGACATTGCGCAGGAAAAGCTACCGTGCAAAATTTATTGCGCGTAGGACTATGGTGGTCGACCATTCATAGAGACTCGAAGGAGTACTTCCAGAGATGCGATGTCTGTCAAAGGGTTGGTAAACCCAATAGAAGGGACGAGATTCCATTACTACCACAAGTAACATTGCAGGCATTCCAAAAATGGGCAATAGACTTTGTGGGACCAATCAACCCACCAAAAAAAAGAACAGGAGAAAGGTACATTATCACCGCGACAGAATACCTGACAAGATGGACGAAAGAAGCACTAGTGAAGGATTGCAGCATAGAAACAACAACACACTTTCTATTTGAACAAGTGATCACTAGATTTGGATGCCAAAGAGTTTTGATGAGCGACCAAGGCACGCACTTCATCAACGACACTATCAACGCTATGACTGAAGAGTTTGAAGTTCATCATCAGAATAGCACACCATATCACCCACAGGCAAATGGCACAGTAGAAGCATTTAACAAAATCATTGAGAATGCACTGACAAAGATCTCTAATGTAAATAGGGATGATTGAGACCTCAAAATACCAACAGTATTGTGGTCCTATAGGACCACGTGCAAGAATTTTACAGGGTACACACCATTTAAAATGGTATATGGCCAAGAAGTAGTGGTGCCATTAGAATTTTCGGTACCTAGTTTGCAAGTAGCAGCAATTACACACATGACGGAATGAGGCGCAATACAAGAGAGACTAAATAAGTTGATGAGCATGGAGGAAGATCAGATCCTAGTAGGGTTCCACCAACAAGTTCAGAAAAAAAGGGAAAAATCTTGGAATGACAGACATATCAAGAATAAAACATTCAAGGAAGGATATTTACTATTGATGTATGACAGCAAATCCATTCAGCACACAGGAAAAATCAGAATGCACTGGTTAGGACCGTACGAAGTAAAAACTGTCATAGATGGGGGAGCTGTACAATTGATAGACTTAGCAAGTGCAAAACTCAAAGGGATGATCAATGGGAGCCGACTGAAGCTATACAAGGATAGTCGACCACCCACAACTTGAAAAGTCACCACGCAGTAAAAAAACAAAAAACCACAGGATATTAAATGACACCAACAAAGGTACAGTGCACCAAAAGCATAAGGATTACACACAATAGGAATACAAACCCGGTGAGGACAATACCAATGGCCATATCAAAATGGAAACAAGCGGTAAAAGTAATGACAACAAAAGAAGTATGAAACAATGAAGGCATGTGGAATTGAATGTCGGAAAGGACCGACAGGACGGCGCATTATTTGCGCCAACTGGAGATAGAAAAGGAGAGTAATGAAAAGTACAAAGGAACCAGAGGTTCATTAAATACATAATAAAGGTAGTGTCTTTGACAAGCTTCATACGATGCCCATACAAAGCACAGACGTGGGAGAAAACAATTTATTGTGAGACCAGAAAAGAGAGAGAGCAATATAGCCTATGGAGCATAGAGTGAAGTTCACAAAGGTTACAGAGACCATTGAACTTGGTGAATGATCAAAATTCACCACCATGGCACAACCAAAGAAAGAAAAACTAGGCCAGACTGCCAGACACTCCAGAGTTAGAACTAGGGCACAGGTACAATCACAGGAAAGCAAAGAGCATCCACTAGAGGTCGTCAACGTTGATGAAATATCGTCACCAAATACAACACCAATAAACCCCACACCCATGGTAGAATAAACCCAATAGCTAACAATTGAGGGCATGAATGTGGATATGTCAGCAGAAGAACATGAGCAACAAAACCAGGTCACAGGAAACCTAGCGTAACTAGAGAACCCTGGAGCTCTAAGAGTCAATGGAATGGCTACAAATTAGGAAGCAGTAGTCAAGCCAGACAAATCTCAAACAAGCGTGTCAAACCACCCATAGAAAGGAATAGTGGAATATGTCACAAGCTGGCCAGAATGGTATGTCGAAGTACGACAAACAAAGGTTGGAACCTCGAGCTAGACACTACCAAAAAATGATAAGCAGAAGGTACCTAGGTTACCACGCAAGCAACCTGTCGCAGCCATTGTTATGTCACGTATATCAAAAGGGGTACAAGTGAAATCAGACTTTCTAGCTCATGTCAAGAAGATAAAATACTCGAACCACGATGTAACATACACAGACAAGTTCCCGGAGTTTGTAAAGAAAGTCTACATGCAGACTGTGGGTCTAGATGCATTTGGGCAACCGATTAATCAACCACTTCAGTGGGCAATAGAATTGGAAAAAACATGGATTTTAGGTCTGCTAGAGCTACCACACTTTGGCAAAGGATAGTACAAAAATAGTTGCATCAAACAATTGATGGCAGTCACACATGGCGGGGATATATGGTTAGATAAGCTCATATCTATATACGTGGATCTCATTATGAACATTACAAGGCTTCCATCTCGAGGCATGGAACCCATGCAATTTCTCGATGACAAAACAAAGGAGAAAGCACTTGTGGAAGAGATGAAAAATAAATTTGGCATTAAAAGGGGGACACAAGGAATCATCATCAAATGGATCAGTGACAACGCGACAAAAATGGGTGCAAAAATCATGGCCTGCAAGCTACTAAGAAAATTCCACAAGGAGGAAATCCTGGCGGGGATCGTCACAGTTGCAGCATAGTGTGCCGAGGGCACCACAGTCGGTTGGGCCCCTTATCTTTTGAATCTGTTTCTGGATGACTGCATGGATATGCATGATCTAGGAACAGAGTTTCATTATTCATGGATTCTCATGTTGATCGCCATCATAGGATGGCAGGAACCAGATTACACATTTTTCGCCACCAAACCCAAGCCGAATCATGGAGTGAGATATTTATCACTTGGTGCCACGTCAAATGTCAGGCACAGGAAGACAAATGCAATTGTATTCGAAGGATACCTTCGCGACCTACATGATACCATCGCCAATCTATGGAGAATAACACCGCAGGATGTGGCATACTATCGATACATAGCTAACTTCAATGCCACTCGACATGCGATGTGGATCCAAGAATGGAAGGACCCCAACAAGTAGTGGATACAATTGTGCTACTGCATCACAGAGGGCGAAATCGAAATGGTTATTAATGATTGGGAAGATGACTGGAAGATTCCATTCCTCACCCAAGACATACCTGTAAGGAAAGAGGAGGAGGAGGTAGGGCAGGAGGAAACACAGCCTCAGGAAGTCCTAGTGCCCAAGAAACCAAGGACGGGTCAGACCAAAACAAAGCAGACGAAAGAAGGGACAGCCAAGACAGGGACCCAGAAGGGGAAGAAGAATAATACGCAGCTAGCCCAAATACGGCAGAAATAGGCTGAGGTAGTGTAGGGGACTACACCAAGTCCCAAACCACAAGAACCAGGCCTGAACAAGAGACCAACTACTCAAATGGGGGGTGTGTGCAAAAATATGAAGGCACAGAGAACACTAGAATACACGATCACGAAGGATGATGCAAAAATGATAGCCCAAATGGTTCAAGATCGTACATCCAAGGATTTTGACAATGTTGTGCACCACAAGGAAAAAATTCAAGAAGATATCATAGACATGCGACAACACCTCTAGTAGATCAGGTAATTATAGGCAGTGGGCAGTCGCATAGGAACATGGTCATCAACATCACAGACAGGAGAAGAAACTGAAGAAAGTGAGCGAGATATAGTCCACAAAATACCACAACCGAGTGAAACATTCCACATTACACCCAGCATGTTGCGCATGGACGATATCATGGGTCAGACACCCCTAAATTACTTAGCTCAACTCCAAATTGTATTGTCACATATAACATCCAAATCTATACACAAATTACAGGTTAGCATTACCTAAGAAGTATAGACTCGTGCACGCACAGACACAGTCGAATTACAGTAGGAAAAGGATAAAAGGGACATGTTGGAATTGATATATGAGTAGGCCAAGCTTGAGAACCAAGAGGAGAGGGAGCATGCGAATGGATTCGAACAAAAAGTGGTCAGAACTTATGAGAATATTCCAAAAACCACGTAGAGGGCCGAACTCACAGAAGCAAAAAAGATTGATTAGATTGCGCAGAAAATCGATCAATATCAGAAGGATATCGAGAATATTTTCATGCAACTCACACCTACCACTCCACCAAAGGTAAGGGAGAAAAGGAAGCAAGAGGCAACAGAACAGCTACAGGAGATAGAGAAACAAGTTAGCACATTAGTTGACTTGTTCGATAAAGAAGCACAAATTTGGATGCAGCTAGAAGAGGATCAACAATTCTAGCAGTGGGACAAGGAAGAAGAAAAGATAAGCGCAGCTATCTAGGACCTCAAGCAGAGGTAGAAGAAAATTTCCATCACAGATTGCGTCAAAGGGCCATAATACATGAAGAAACTATAGGCAGAACTCACCACTACATAAACGTAGAAAAAGAAGCGTCAGACTCAAATAGAACCGCTTCAAGAGCGAGTGACAGAAGTCATTGCACATGCAAAGGAAGCTAATACATATATGGAACAGACCCAGGAAGAGTGTGCAGGGTTGATCAATGATGAGATTGTAGTCCAAATAGTAGACACACTCAAGGAAAAGACTGTGTAGGCTCAAACACAAGCAACGAAGCTCAAGGAGAAGTTCCAGGCGATCACCAAGGAGATTGACAAAGTGCACAAAGGATAGGTAGCTTAGGACGAGCCACGTGTCAGTGTTGGGGGCCTGCTGGAAGAAAGCCAAAGTGGAAAGAAAGGCAATTTTGGGAAAGAAAGCATGCATGAGGGAAGCGACAACTGGAAGGAAGAGTAGCATGTGCACATGCATGGAATACCTAACGACATTAGGGTTAGGGTTTTTTCAACACATTGTAATGGATGAAGAGCCAGAAAACATATAAATATAGATACCTAGGTCTCATAGGGGAGGGATAGATGCGAAGAGACAGATGTAAGGAAGTGGATGAGATGTAATATTTTGATGTATGACCTAATGGTGTAATTTGTTGAGCTAGAGAGGACTGAGGAGGGTAGATCTTGAGGGTTAGATTGCAGGCTGAGGAGCCTGGTGCGATCTAGTCCACCTCATAATAGATCTCGACCCAACTGAGAAGAGTTGTAAAGCGCACAGTGTTGTAGTTCAGAACTACTATAATAAAAGAGTCGAGAGACAGATCTTTGTGGACGTAGCCTAGAGGGGGGTGAACCATGGTAAAACTTGTGTTATGTGTTTAAATGCATGTGTTTCCTTATTGTCTTCAATAGTTAGTAATGTGATAAATGAATGAGTTGTTATATTCCCTGCGTAATCATGAATGACAGTATATTTCATTAATAAGTTATAGTAGAACTCTCAGCACACAGTTCTCATATCTCCCACTCAATCCTGGGCCGCAAACACATGAGTATTGCAGCCACCCATTAAGACTATCTCGGGTGAGACGGAGCGGTGCACTCTGTGCATTGTGTTTCCTTCTGGTTTACCAGGAGGGATAATAGTTTTAGAGGCTTTGTTGGAACCCCGAACAGACTTGAACCCTGGGTCACTCAATACGAACTCAGACAGGATATATGAATAAACCAAAAATTAGTATTCTGGGATATGTTTTTACACAGTTGATTGTTTTTGTTGATTGTTTTTATTGATCGTTGGAACAGTATTTGTAAATACTCCCACTTTATGCTAAATACAATCCCTCCATACTCCCATTGACCCTATCAATTCCTTGTTCATGTGGCAATTAATAAATGGTATTTTTATGGATGAATTGCATGTGTCTTGTAGTAAATTATAGAGCCAACTCTTGATTTATGTAAGCATAGTTTCATGTATGGGTTATTAAGAACTTCTTGACTGACTAATTATTTCTACAGGATGATTTTTTCAGTTGAGTCAGCCATGGCCGAAATATTAGAGGCAGGGGTAACTAGCAACAAGGTCATGGGAGGCCTCAATTTTCCATTCACTTTGATGTTGACCGGAAAGAGTTAAACCAACTATCCCAAGTTGGGTTTTTTAATTTGGTTGGCCATGGGATATTTCATCCTCGACTTGAAAGGCCCCCTTTCCAACAACCTTAGAATTTTCTCGGGATTCATGTTCCTCCACATGTGTCAATGCAGGCCAAATTCCTTGCTAATGACGGTTGGCAAGAATATGTCCATAGGCCTATCTCCCACCACCGTGGATGGCCCACTGTTTCCTTACCTTTACCACCACCAATTAATACCAATGTTCAAATTGCTCTTGTGTTTTTCCAGTACAATCCTCACACTCCAGCAAAATATTAAAAAATGATATCCCACGACCTGTGCAACACAAATGAAAAGCAACATCCTCCCCCTCTAGTCCATCCACAAAATCTTCTAAATCTGTGTCTTCACGGCTCCACCTAAAAGATGACGTCTCCCATGTTATCAGTGACATACAACCCCAAGGGTCTAACCAACCAAGGGATACTCAAGAAAAGTTAGTTGGAGACAACAGTGAGAAAAGGAAATATGCCTCGCAAAGCAACAAATATGGATTTAAATTTTTTTTTATGATTTTCAGTGATGAAGACAGTATTTAATAATTTTCAACTTTTTGGGCCAACAAGCTTTATTTTGGATATTTTTGTGGATAAAATGGATATATTTTTTGGGGGGGGATATGTCCTTAAATTTTATTGATATTTAAATATTCGATTTAAAGAATATCAGTGGGAGCTACAAGGGTGTTATATGATCCAAATGATAAATTTTGTATTTTGTATTTTGTATTTTATATTTGATGAATGGAAAAAAATGATGGGAGTCACAAGGGGTCCCACCTATTTAGTAATTATTAACTAGACCCTTATTTATATATTATTATTAATTATTTCTCCCTAAACTAATTCGTTAAGTTAATTTGACTTAACTAAAGGAAGTAGTTGAACGACCTCAACTTATTGAGAAAGAATAAAGGTTCAATGAGAGGAAGAGAAAAGATGAGAATAGAAGGAGAAAGACAAGACTAAGGTTTGCTCTTCAGTTAGTGAAATAGCTTCAGTTTTCATTCATTTTTGAGTTTAATTGAAATTCTAATCCTCTTGTTGGCAGCAGGGTCTTATTGAAGGTAGCAAGGTTCAAAACTAAATCATACTTTTCAGAAGCTTTTTTTAAAGGTTTTCGATTCATCCTTGATAGTCTGTGTATTCTTGTCTGTTTGTCAATTAATTTTCATTGTTGATAAACGATATATTGCAGAGTCAAATGGCAGCATTTTTGTGGCAAGTTGATCCAAATCATTAATTTTAGTTTTATTATACTGTCGGAGTCTTTTTGTATGGTGCCCATCAGAGACCTCTAAATCTGACTTTGGTCCATACCCTCGGAGGGGTTTGTAAAGATAAATACACTTTTGTATATCAGAATGAAATAACTCAGATTATTGGCATGTCTCATACATGTGTTTTCATGACTTGGTTCCTCCTTTCGCTTTTGGTCTCCATGTTTACTTTATTGTAAAATTTTTATACATTCTTGTAGCTTTGTATAAATTTTATTTTTACATTGCAACATATACAAATCATAAAACCAACCTTAATCCTTGTAATTGATACTTGTGGATTGAGTGAATTTTTTGAGGCTATAAACCCTGGGTGACATTCCCAACTATCTTTTCCTAGCCACACAAGATTTGAAAATGATTGATTAAGGTGTTCCATACCTTTTCTTCAACACATTGCATTTCATTCTCTAAGGTAGAGGAAGATAATTCATTGAGCTATGAAATTTAGACATAGTGTTGGAGTCATAAACATTCCAAGATCCTTCAAAATTAAATAATTATCATTTAAATGTAGTCTTATATATTGGGAAAAGAGATTCATATTTCTTCAAGGATACTCCAATAAACGTTCCAAATCAAAGCCAAGGGTAGAGCCATCTCATGTTTGTGAATGGGATAAAATGTCGACTATTTGAGAATGCCAGTAGTTATAAACCATACATTTGATTCATACAACAATTATCACTATATGTAAATCCAACATAGTACCTCAACTACCAATTATAATTATTAGAGCATTGGTTCTAAGTTCTAGTGTGTTGGTACTTCCTTACGCACATGATCCATTGCATCTTTGACAATGCGTGACCAACTACGTGAGCAGTATAAGGATTTCTTAATTCTGGGAGTGGTACATAAAACATTGGTGTAAACAACATTGATATATAGACATTGGAATCAAAATTGATATCACATAAATCTATGATAGTGTCTCAACCTTTTCCATCTAAAAGAATTTTTGGTGTTTTCAATCAATTGCATTTTAATTAAGAAACAACGGGTTTGTTGATTAGCATTGTTAGCTAGTTTTTGTGTGTGGGATACATTGAGAATAAAGGATAAAGTATGTTTCTTTTGTAGGAAGAAATGACATATAGAGGCATATTGCTAGGAGAAGCAAGCCACATGTAACACCTTGTTTTCCCCCATGATAGTAATTATGCTAAGACTTCACATAGTGTGCTTATGAAGCATGTAATTATGTTGATAATTAATGGAAAACATCAGACAATTGACTGAGAAGGAAAATTCCTTGAGTATTGGCCATGATATCACAAGTGGGAATTGGTGAAGTGGATGGGTGAGGTGGAATGGAGAAGCTTCAATGAAGAAAATAGGAAGTTGCTCAACATTCCAACATAAACTTGCAAAATTGAATACATCACCTACCAACATACTTAGATATGCATAGATACACATGATCAGTTAAGGAGAGAAGAATTGGTGGTTGTAGAATTTATAACTACTAGTAGACTTGGTGTTGTAACAAGAAAGAGTCAATTGAAAATTGATAGGAGGATGCACTAGATTGCCCATTCACATTTGGGTCCCTGAATGGGGGGTTGTGTCTGGAAATAGTCACGAGAATCCCAAGGAATTTGTGGAAGAAGAGACCAAAGGTGGAAAAATACCACGTAGATCAACAGAAGTGAGGGGATAATGAAGAGAGAGCTCAACAAAAGTGAAAGAAAAACATGCTCGGAAAGATTACTATAACCTAAGAGGTTGAAGATGAATTCTCACAGAGAACCACAATGAAATAAGTGAGTTACAGACTCATACATAGATGAAGCGATGAGTATGAGACTCACATATGTCACTATAAGAAACATGGTTGTTGGGAATTTTTCCTTGAGGAAAGTAGGAAAATTTCCCAAGGAATTAATGGCCACCCTGAAGCAGAGAAGATCCAAATCCATATTGAAGAAATAGAGGATCGCGACATGGTGCTTACTAGAAAGCAAACGACATTGGTAAGAGGAGGTCATCGAGGAACTATATAGTAGATAATGGAATCCCTTGTGTAGAGGAAATACAGTTGGGAAGGTGCCTGATAAACCCGTGGATGTCTTGAGCTCAGTGGGAAGAGGGAAACTTTTGTTGTTGCTAGTGGAGTGAAGGAGAGTAACCTTCCTAAACAATTTTCCTAGTTGGGTAGTCAAATTAATTAATCCCCTTGTGGTATCATGGCTTGGAATGGTGGTGGCATGTTGTTGAAAGGAATACTACGACATAGCCTGAGGTTGGGAGGAAAGGTTTCCTCTCTCAATCAGTTGGCCAGTTTAATTTTTCACTGAATAGATAAGTGTTTTAACTTAACATATTTGATTTATGTTTATTGATGCAAATATGTTGGTTGTGGTTTTTATGAGAAATGTGAATATATGAAGGAATGTTGAATTCTTGAGTAAAGTGGGTTATGCATGATAGTTTTCACTAATAACCTGGTAAATCTTAATAGCCCCGAAGGTAGTGTTAAAACAAAGTGTATCCCTATGAAAATTGCAAGCCTTTGAATGGAAATTTTTCAAGATATAAATATTCATTGGATGAGTGGTGACAGAATAGCCTGGTACCTGGGAAAGTATCGGTGTAATTAGGTAGCCTTAAGCCCAGAGAAACTCCCTGCCTTGAAATGGAAAATTTGCAAGACATGAAAATCTTCATCTAGGTTTTGAGGTGAAAATGCCTTGGTAATTTTATACTGAAGGAAATATCCCAAGAAGGTATAGTAGAAACTTGATGGACATGCTTGGAGACTCCCTGAATGGTTAATTTTTTAATAGGACTGACAACCGGAAGGAAACCTATATTTTAAGGTGGAATGATTTTCGACCATCAATCTAGAAAAGAGGAGAGATCCTGATTGTTGGTCGAATAGTGTTTCCATTGAAATGATTGAGTGTACGATTTCCATGAGACTCTAAGGGGAGTGAATATGAATCAATGACATTCATTGATCTATCGGAGGGCGAATGATAAGTTTTGGACCGTCGATGATCGATGGGGAAGGAGAGAGTCTATCGGAAGGTAGGTTTTCATATGCATGGAAAAAAGGCATGTGATGGGGGTCCGATGGTGAGGAAATCTGAGGACCATAGGATCCATCAAAATATTGAGCGGTGGCTCATAGCCATTGCATATCGTATGGTTTGTTCCGAGGAGGAAGGCCTAGGAACCTTAACTATCGAGTAGTTGTAGACCTCTGAATGAACCACAATCATTGGATGAGGTGTAGCTAGGACTATTATATCCCTCAGAGTGGCCCATTAGAGGAGTGTTGGTTGGAGTGAATTGCGATATTGAAATATATACACTCTTATAGAAAAGGACTTCAAGAAAGGATGTGATTCATAGATTTGCGAGTGGGCACACGATATGATATCAGTCATAGATAGTTATGGGTCCCACTTAGATGAAGTCAGGAGAAGGGTGTTGAGATAGGTGATAATTGTCACGTAAGTAGAAGGACCAAGGAGATCGAATTCAGTGTTTCCCAAGTACGAGATTTGTTGGATCTATTCAAGTTGGTCCATCAGAAAGATGCCATCAGAATGGAAATAAATCTAGATGACCTATTATTCCAACGGTAAGGATCCCATATTAGTACAAACTTTCAATCAGGTGGTGAGGAACAACTCTAGCCATTTTATTGAGGGCATATGGGTCCCTTTCATCCAAGTGAATATTGGTGGCCACCCACCTATTCCAACTGGCTTCTCATTTCCATTCTTTTTCATCACGTTCTTTTGTACTGCTTTGTAATTGTGGGTTCTACACTTCTAGGGTTTTTTAAAGCCCCACACATCCTCCAGGTGGATATGTGTGGCCTCTCGCCTAATCTAACTGCCATATTTTGTATGTTTTCATGTTATCACATCTTGATGTACTTCGAGGGTCATTTTCGGGCCCTAAACATTTTTTTTTGGGCTCGCCACAATCAAACTATAGAATGAGTCAGAGTTTGATGGAAAAATGTGTATTTATATGAAATACCTTTCCAACGGGCTATCATGCGCCTAAAACAGAGGTCATATGAAACATTTATGACCCTGGGAAGTTGAGGTACCAAATTATACTAACTTACCCATAGGGCCCATAAGACTTTTGGTGTTTCACCTTCTAGGGTTAGGTTTTTGGATGTCTAGGGTTTTGGAATTCATGAGTAATATCAAAATGGCCTTTGGAGCCTCATTGTAATCCATTCTACTTAGATGGATGCGCGTAGAAGCCACATCTCTTCTCAGAGATAGCTACCACCATTCGAAAAAGTGTTTAAGTTCTACAGTTTTACATTTTCATCCTATTTCATTATTTAATAGAAGATATTGTTCACTGGATATTTGTGTTATTCTTCATATCTCTATGTTTTTTTTATTCAGTATGTTAATCAGTTTGTTCTACTCCTAAATATGGATCAGTGGTATCAGAACGGTCTTCTCTTCATTTATTTTTCTTCGTGCATGTCCTCGACAAGATCTGGGTACAAGAAGTTGGGACTCGAACCAATCGATCCATTACAATATCGACCGCGTCGAGCCCAAAAAAAACCCATGGGGGATGAAAAGAAAGATGATGGAGCAGGATATCCTATTAAAATGTTGCTCGTGAAATCCCTCGCACGACAAAGGAATGAAATTATGCACAACTTCGTGCAGATCCTTCGACGACTTCCTACAGGAGAAGCATCTTCATCAAGCGGTCATGCAATCCCCTTCAAGGTAAAGGTAAATTTTTATATTCCATTATTTGAAGGACTAGTAGATGTGGATGTTGTAGATAAATGGTTGAATTTGCTCGAAGGATATTTTTCAGTCCATAATTTTTTCGATAGGGAAAATATCACTTTTTCACTCCTCAAGGTCGTTCCCCATGTCAAAGACTGGTGGGATACTTACTCTGAGCAAAGGGTCGTGGAGGAATATACAATGTTTGTGGTGACCCCTACATGGGATTCCTTCCGGGATGTCATTAAATAACAATACTACCTTGTTAGAAGCTATGAAGACCAGTACACCATATGGACCACCCTACGTCAAGAAAGGGACCAGACAGTACCATATTTCACCAATATTTTCCATACCCTATGCACCAAATTGGGTATCAAATACTATGAGTGTCTTATGGTGCTCAAATACCGCGGTTTTTTGCATAGATACATTCAAACAGAAATGGGTTCATGGACATCGCCTCATTGGGAATGACTTATAGATACGTTGTCAAGATCAAGCAGAAATTTAAGCAGAAAAGGTGAGAGTTTGGATCTGCAAACCCCTCACAGCTAAAGCAGGGTAAAGGCAGCCCCAATCCACACAGAAAGGGACCAATTCGATATGTCCACCCTTAGGACAACCAATCTAAGCCACAACACAAGAAGGGTAATAAGAATATGAAGAAGGGCATGGGAAAATGGTGTGAGTGCCATAAAATTCCTTGGCACAACACCGAATAATGTCGCTCCAAGCAGTCCCTCCTGGTTGAGTTGAAGGCCTCTGATTCAGAGGTCGATTTTGATTCGAAGTCAAATATTGAAAGAGGGAATCGGATTATTGATGTTTAACGTAGTGCCACCATCACTACCACCAAAGTCCGGCCAAGAAAACCAGAAGAACCAGAGGAAGGGGAATTCCTCTTTCACTTGCAAATGTGGGTAAATGGGACTCCATTGCATTTCATTATCAATAGCGGTAGTCAGAAGAACCTAATTTTAGCAGAGGTCGTCAAGCAGTTGGACCTACCAATGACACCGCACATGCAACCCTACACCATTGGTTGGGTTCACCAAGGAAGAGATCTTCGTGTCAGCCAACAATATTGTCTGCTCTACAACATCAAGCCTTTCAAAGATGAGGTACTATGTGATATTTCCCCCCTTGAAGTTTGTGATGTTATTTTGGGACAACCATATTTGTGGAAGTGTCATGTTGTGTATGATTCTAGACCCCACACAATGCAGTAAGGTCATTTAATAGACCAATAACTTCGTCTTCTTTGTGATTCATGCTCACAGTAAGAAGAAGGTCATCGCCACATCTGTGGCCTCTACACAGCACCTCTCTTTGCAGTAGAAGCAAGTGGATGGGATCATGGAATAATATAAAGACATCTTCTCCTCACCTACAGGGGTACCAACACACTGCCAATTCAAGCATCCAATTGATCTGACCCCCATCGCACCTCTACCTAATGGACTAGTCTATCATTTCTCGCTGATGGAAAATGAAGAAAGCATGTGTCATATATGAGATATTCTTCAAAAGGGTCACATCAGACCCAGATCCTCCCCTTGCGGAAGCTTGATTTTACTGGTGCAGAATAAGGATGGGACTTGGCGAATTTTCATTGATTACAGATCCTTAACCAAAATCACAGTCATGAACCGCTACCCCACTCCCAGGATTGATTACCTTCTTTACCAACTCAAGGGGGAAAATTTATTCAACAATATTGACCTAAATTCTAGCTACCACCAGGTTCCCATTGAACCAACTGATGTATCGAAGACAACCTTCAAGTCTAAAGAAGGTATCTACGAATGGATAGTCATGCCATTTGTCTTAACAAATGCACCAGCCACTTTCATGAGGTTGATGGATGATGTATTGAGACCCTTCACCAACTCCTTTGTGGTAGTATATTTGGATGACATCCTCATCTTCATCAGAACATGGGAGGAGCACATGCGGCATATTCAACAGGTTTTGAGCAGTCTACGACAACACAAGCTTTATACCAACTTGGAAAAATGATCTTTTGGCATGAACAGGGTCCAAAACTTGGGCTACATTGTTGATTAGAATAGGGTACATTTTGATCCAACTAAGATCCAAGTCATCCATGATTGGCTAGCCCCAACCACACTGAACGAGCTTCGGAACTTCTTGGGACTAGCCAACTTCTACCGACGGTTTGTGTTGGGATTCTCCCATATTTCATGGGCCCTTAGCCAGGTGACCAGGGGTGGTGGTAGGGCCAAGTTCGTGTTGGGGAAGGATAAGGAATGAGCATTCGATGATTTGAAGCATCGCTTGTGCTCAGCTACAGTACTCTCCTTGCCCGATCTGCAACATCCATTTGAGATTGAGACTGATGCACTTGATTATGTTGTGGGTGCAGTTCTCACTCAACATAGGAATATGTTGGCATACCATAGTGAGACACTATCCAATACTATCTAGAAATACCCCACCTATGACAAGTAAATTTATTCCATTGTACAAGCATGTCGTCAATGGAAACATTATATTCTGGGGAAAGAGACGATCATACACACTTATCACAAGCCTTTGCAGTTCATACAAACACAGGGGAAATTGCAAAACGACCTCCATCAGAAGTGGTCCACCTACCTGCAGTAGTTTTATCTCAACATCAAGTATAAGAAATTTATCTGTAATCATGTCATTGATTTCCTCATTCAACCTCCTGTGGCTGCACTTACCACTGTGCTCCATTCTTGTGGGCATGAAGAATCTGAGTGGCCCACTCTTTATCAGCAAGATCTGAACTTCGCCACCACCTATCATCTCTTGGGTACAGGCACAACTGTCACTGATTTTCACATTTAGGATGGAATCAAATGCCACCTGGGCCATATCTATGTTCCTACAAGTGAGCGCGCAAAGCTGATTTGGGAAGCCTACTACAGTCGGGTGGCAGGACATTTTGGCGTAGAGAAAACTTTGGTCGTTCTTCAGAAACATTTTTATTGGCCAAAACTTTGACAGGACGTCAGCAAGTATATCAGATCTTGCATTGCCTATGCCATTTCCAAACCAACCATCAAGAAGCAAGGCTTATACACCCATTTTCCTATTCCCGAGAAGCCTTGGGAATCCATCTCAATGGATTACATGTCTGGCTTATCGTCCACCAAGCAAGGAAATGACTGCGTGTTTGTGGTCGTTGATTAGTTTTCAAAGATGGCCATCCTCATAGCTTGTAAGAAGAATGTCACAATGGCATATACTACCAAGACATTCTTTGAACGAGTGTGGGTCCACTTTAGGACACCACATACCATCATCTTCGACCGAGAAGGTAGGTTCCTCATCATATTTTGGTCGATTCTTTGGTGTCTGTTGGACACCAAGCTCACAAAATCCATTGTTTTTCACCCCCGAACCGATGGCCAAACATAGGTCGTCAATCATATTATTGTGCACATCTTGTGCATGTTCAATTCTAAGAATCCACGTACATGGGACTCTCCATAGTTCCACCAACCATAACATATTGCAGGTGGGTCTGGGATTCCAACCCTTGGGTCCCATTGATGTTGCACTCCATCTTGCCACTACACATACAGACTCTTCCCCTAATCAGTATGTGATCGACAAAGCCACTAGATTCATTGAGCAGATTCATCACATTCGCCAACAGGACCAGAAGATTTTGGATAAATCCAATGCTAAGTGCAAGCAACTCCATGATCAACACACAGTACCACACCAATTTCATATTGGCGACAAAGCCTGGTTACATTTGTAGAAGGATCGTCTCACCAGGCCCCATCGGAAGCTTCTCCCACTTCGTTATGGGCCTTACACTATCACCAAGTTTGTGGGTAGAAATGATTTTGAGCTCAACACTCCACCCTTCCTTAGCCTGCATCTAGTATTCAATGTGGAACTCCTTCGACCATATTTTCCACCATTATTGGACACCTCTGAGATCGTAGAATATTTGACACCCATGGAGCTCAACCTTGACTGCATGGAAAAAGAATCCACTAATAATATAGTGGACACATGGGTCAAGGGAACTCTCCAGTAGAGGATCCAGCTTTATCAAGTTGTCAAGCTAGGCAAACTCCTACACCAAGACAAGTGGCTCACCCAGGGCCAAATCCAACAGAAGTTTCCTCACCTGATGGGGTAACTCAACACAATGGATACCATTTCTTCCTAAGGGAGGAGGATTGATCCAAATGGATATTGGTGGCCACCTACCTATTCCAACTGGCTCCTCGTATCTGTTTTTTTTTAGTATGTTCTTTTGTGTTGCTTTGTAATTGTGGGTTCTACACTTATGGAGTTTTTTGAAGCCCCACACATCCTCCAGGTGGATATGAGGGGCCTCTTGCCTAATCCAAATGGCTTATTTCATATGTTTTCATGTCAGCACATCTTGTTGTACTTCGAGGGTCATTTTGGGGCTCTAAACATTTTTCTTTTGGCTTTCCACAGTCAAACTGTGGACAGAGTTAGAGTTTGATGACGAAATGCGTATTTATGTGAAAGACCTTTCCAACGGGCTATCACGCGCCTAAAACGGAGGTCGTATGCAAATATTACAACCCTAGGAAGTTGAGGTACCAAATTACAACAACTTACCCATAGGGCCCTCATGAATTTTGGTGTTTCACCTTCTAGGGTTAGGTTTTTGGATGTCTTCCTTCTAAAAAATCATTTTTTGGATAGTGTATGTGCCCTACTGCACTAATAGCCTGCACACACACATTTTTTTCATGCTAATTATCCCATGTACATAAACTTGATGCATGCTATTTAGCCTACGTTTACCTCCAAAAGTTGCAAAAAATAAAAAAATTGTACGTATTTCGGTGGAGTTTACAGGATATAGAGGGTTTCCTAACCATTTTACCCATTGTATCCCGTCCCCAAACTGAATAACCATATTTTTCTCATATAAAAAGAGGTCTTGGGGAATCATTTAGACATATGAACTAGAAAATAAGAAAACACTGCCAAAATCATTTCCCTCTCATTGCCCAAGATTTGCATCTTGCTCTGAGTTTCAGCCTCATCTTTCCCCTCCAGCCATTCTCCCTATGCAACCCTTCCTCCTTCCCTTGATTCTATGTTGGCTGTGAGAATATTATGTGGGATTCATGCACTTGTATCCATGACAGAGGAGCCTGGACTTCGTTCGTAGAGAGGTCGCAAGCAAAGGTTGTAACCTTTTTATCTTGAATTTGAATAAAAGAGATTATCTTTGTCCCAAAACCCTATGTTTACATGTACTTGTTAATTTGAGAACTATATTTATTATTTTAAAGTGATCATTAGAGATTGTATATGTTGTTGCATTGTATTATTAACCCCTTGTAGTTCATCTTTGGGAGGATATCTATGGTCTAAGAGGCAACAACAAGCGGAAGAGGTCTCCATCAACTATAAGGATTTAAGGTGCACTCATTAACCCTCTCCTCTCTCTTTCCCTTATCACTTAGTCTAGATGTTTTTGGGGTATATTAGAGATAAGTCAATCCTTTAATGGACTTATCACTCTGCCTATTCCTTATACCCAGTGTTATCACTGAAATTTCGTCCGCACATGGTTACAAGAACTCAGCATCGTCAAACAGTAATGAAGTCATTCATGGCCCTGAATTAATATCACAACATTCAAAAAAGGTCAAAAACTATACAAAGTAGTGAAAAATTGAAGAGCGCTTTACAGAAGTTGGGCGCGCGTGCACATGCGCAGAACAGGAATGTAGAAAGTGTGCATACATGCACGATGCGCACATGTTGGCACAAAAAGTTGCACACCTGCTAAACGATGCATTTATGAATGTGGTCGACCTCCCAACCACTTATGGTTCAGCTCCCACGCCGATTTGACCTCCAAATCCAGGCTGGATCCGAATGGTGGGCTGGTCAAAGATCTAATAATGCCCTAAATGGCCTCTTTTCACACTACAAAGAAGTTACACAAAAGCCCAAAGCAATGCTATAAAAACCATGAATGCACCTCATTTTCTGAAGGAATTCAAAGTAATGTCATGCTGCCTATATTGTTTTAAAGACTCCATCCTTGACACGAGCACATTGGCACCATTTTATTGAGCAATCCACCTCTCCATTGAGTGGATTTGCAAAGAGTTCTTTCATCACCATTTTCATTTTCTTTATTGTAAGAAGAGCTACTAGTGAGGGTCCAAGAGCCTTCCCTTGGAGGAAGAAGGGACTCATAGTCCCCTTTCTTCTTGGTGCTTTGTTTTCATCAATAGATCAAGCCTCAAACATTGGTGACATGGGTCGTTTTGTTCTTGTTATCTCTATGTCCCTATGCTTATGATTTTAGTTTTTATTAGTTTAATTCTTAGTCTTAGTTTTGTTTTTTCTTTCTCTAACTCTTTTCTCTACAGTTGTCCTGCTCAGCAGACCCAACTGAGCTTACAAGCACCTCTTATTTGCTCACCAAGGTGACGAAAGAGGCGCAACAGATTGGCAACTCCACTGGGGAAAGGTATCGATTTCCTACCTCATTTGGGTTTATTTTGCTCTTCTTTTAGTTTGCTTAACTTGCAGGTGCACTAACCGGCCTAAGCCGACCTGTTAACCATCCAATTCAAAGGAGAATTGAGAGAAATCCATCTGGATTTTTCTTTCTCGGCCATTTGTCACCAGTGTGCGGGTATTCTACTCCACAAACACGCATCGGGGCATGCATGCACTTAAGTGACAGGCTTTCTCTGTGCGCATGCGCTTTCTGACTCATCTCTGTTCGCGCGCCTGTGCTCTGTGCGCCTCTATCTTCACTAGGGGCCGCGCATCTGAGAAAAATTTCACATTGTAAGTTGTTGGGATGTGGGGAAGGCCATTTTCCTTCTTAAAAATGATGTCAAGCATGTTTTAAATCAGCACCACACTTAGTCCCCTCATCATATAAAGGGGTTATTCCAACACACATAGGCACTTAGGAGGATAAAATCAATTTCCCTTATTTGCTTTTTGCCACATGGATGGCTTGTTGTGACTTATAATATAAGGTGGAAATCATTTTTAATCACATTTAACTCACATTGGGACTAGAAGTTTAGTTACAATCACTTAGTATGCTCTTCTCTTGCACCTTCAAGCAACCTTGAGAATCAGAAAAAGATTGTGAAACAATTTCACCTCCCTTAACAAAGTTTAAAACCTTTAGGAGAGGACAACGGCCCTTCTTGGGACCCCTCTTAGTTTTCTTTCAAACACATCTTAATATTGTAACAGGCCCATACATTCCCACATGCTACAAATATAGGATAGTGTTTGAATTTTTTCTTTCTTAGATCAAAAAACTAGGGAAGTTTAAAGGTTTGTAACGGGCCCATACATGCCCACATGTTCAATCTAGGATAGTTTCAATCTTTTCTTAGATTACATCACCATAGGGAGTTAAAAGGATAGTAACGGACCCACATGTCCACATGCTAGCTTCCTAGGGATTTTGAATTACGCAAGGTTGTACCAAAGGCACTTAGTTAATTAGGTAATCAAACTCTTGTAAGGACCAAGCGAAGTCCACATGTAGCAAGGTGACATCTAATTCACTAAAAATTGGCACACTTTCACTCACACACAAAAGTCACTTATCACTCACATATCTTTTTCTTTAAACGTGGAGGTCCAAGTAAGTTTCCTCCAAAGGGATTCCGAAAACACCCCATCTTTTCTTGACAAGACTATCCACTCCCATTGTTAATCAACAAGGTTGGTTTGCACCCCTAACCTCCCAAAACAACTACATCTAAAATATTTCTAAAAACTCACTAAGTTTTCCTCCACAGGAGGTGCCAAAAGAAATTTTTTAGTCTAGATAGGATTTCGGGGATAGGCATCCAAATAACTCCCTGATATTTGGTTCTCACATTGTCAAAACATAGAGGTTATCAAATAGGGAACTGAAAATCCTCCAAGTCAAGTGTTCCAATCACCATAAGGCAGGGAGATACCCGTGAAGGGTTGAAGGCTGAGG
>JASDQU010818167.1:0-16851 GCA_032191745.1 Picea mariana
TGTGCTATAGCTCTCTGATATACGTGCGGGGTCCAACAGTAGTACTCGGCCCAATATCTCAGGGCACTAACTAAGGAGGATAGACCGTACCCTTAGCCGTACTACCCGACTACCCAGGTACTAGAGAGTATCTTCCCGAGTGCTGTTCTCGGTGACACTATAGCAGTCTGGCGGCTGATAGGTTTATCTAAAGAGGGCTTCAAGAAATCTAGGCTGATCCGTACACAGGTGTTGTCTGATGCGCTACCACTCGAAGGGGTACCAACAGGGGTTACAAGGGTGGCCAACAGATGTGCGCTTAAGAACCACTTGTATTTCCTACGTGTATGAATCCCTCAACCGCGGGTTTATGCTCGTAACGACAGATCTCTGTGGCTTAAAGACGTCGGAATACGTCTCTACCCTGAAAAAAAAATTACCCACAATTTTTGCCAAGGAAAGTGCTCTGATACCACTTGCAAGATACCAGATATATAAAATATGCAGAACATAAATAAAATGCTAGTAATGGCAGAATAACAGTAAAATATCCAGTATAATCTTCATAATACACAGAAATGATATACAAAATAGCAATAGAAAAACACTTTGATTCAGAAAGCAATGTTCACAGGCCTCTTCGAGGGGGCAACCTCCAGTCGAGCAGCGCTCTGTTACAATAATCTCCAAGCTAGCGTTTTCATACCCTCGACCCTTATTTATACTAAATATGTCTATTAAGAGAAGCATCTAGAGGAAGATCCTTCTAGAAGCAGAAGCTTTTATTAGGTCTTCTTACATCCACCTTATTCTATTTTATTGAAAGGCTTTATTAATATTGACCTTTATTACATCCGAATACATTGATCTACCTATGTGCAGGTTAGGACCTTAACAACCCTTGCCTCACTACTATCGTGATCGTCTAATCTTTGTGAAGGATATCTTCCACAATGTATAAGTTTTGCACTTCGAACCTACTGGTGCATCTATACTTCGAACCCCTTGTCATGTTTTTGTTCTCTCCCAAGTCGTGAACTAGCTGAATGGCCAGTCCAACCATTACACTCCTTGAGTTTGCACACATTCATGCACAAACGGGTCATGTCCTTTCGAAATTTGGTTCATCCACACAAAAACCTTAGACCAAGGCAAGGTCGCCTCTCACCTTGTTGAACTATGAAGTCACCCCCCAAAAAAGTCATCCACGACAACTTGACTCCATTGTCCACATGGCACAATTAACCAATTCTCTACACATAGTGCACATCGCATCCAAGTCTACAAAGAGTCAAGGGAAATCATCGTGCATCTACACGTCCCACCAGCTCTTCCCTTGTGACTCAAATTGTGATTAAGTCCACAAGTCTAGCTTCCTTGGCCGAATTATCCCCATCTTCATCTACATATTTGTATATGAAACGTCCCATCCGCACCAAGAACTACATCTCCAGACTGCCTTTTCCCCATTACTTCATCACTCGATGATGTTGTTGCATATACTTCTCTATGCCTTGGAATGGTTAGGCTTCACCCTCAACCATGCTGCCCAAAGAAACATAAATGTCCATGCCCAAGTAATATCTTCATGTTGCAATATGCATGTCTGCACAATCCTCCAAACCAAGGAAAGTCCTCAACTCACCTCCTTTCGTCAAGTCACTTCTCTGCAACTTAACATTTGTGATGAGTGTGGCCAACATACCTACACTCCTCAAAATTTCCCAACTAACAGTCCAAAATGCTCAAAGTAGAATGAGTCACCTAAAATAACTTCCATGCCTTAGGCACGTTTGAACTAATACTCTTGTCAACCTCAACCAAGGACCTCGTCGGATCTTTGAGTCATCGCACAATCATTTTCAAGTCACCAAGTACGTTTTGCCTCATCCAATATCCCATACCAAAGGAAAGTGAACACTACCCAAGTCACTTGGTTTGCATTCTACTCATTCAGGTTGACTTTGACTTCTTTGTTGACTCCATTTGTCTCCTAGAACAAAATTTCCTTGCACCTTTTGCAAGTGTCCAAACTCTTGCACTATCGTCACAACTTGTCAAGTCACTGCATGACTCAACAAATCTGGATAAGGCACCAACACACCAAGTTACCTCATCCAAGAGCTAGGAAACACCTCAAGTCACCTACAACTGCATCCAAAATTGCCTAATTCTACCACTAAACTCATCCAAGTAGGTTGCCCTAACCTCTCTGCACATTCACCTAAGTAGTAGGTCTCCCAACTACTACATGACTTCTTTGAATCTGCACCACTTGAGCCACCCTCAAGTATGTTAGTTTTCATCGTGGAAATGGATTACACTTGAACCACCAAGTCATGTGACTTCCCTTCAAAGAACTCACTGCAACACTTAGGAAATGCAATAACTCAAAACCAACCATACCTTTTCAACAACATTCTTGGCTACAACCATGGTTCAAGTATGTTGTCTTGGACCTCTGCTTGCCAATCCATGGACTCTCTACATGAACTCCCCTCAATCATCGTCAATAGCTTCACAAACCTACAAGCACCTTCGTTGCGATACAAGGCTGAGTCCATCCGCCCACTTTAGAAATAAATTTAAGTCCCAAACTTCTCATGCAACCAGTCGAACTCATCTCCAATGTCCTGCCAATTCTACACCTGGACTGCTTCCACTTCAAGGAACCTTGCACACATTATATAACTTTCAAGTCATAATGTTATTAACTGACTTGCGTAACTCTACAAAGATTCACCTCATTCGAAGGCTAAAGTCAATCCACTCTTCCAACAACCTAACTCGACTCAACTACAATTCTCGATGATGCATGACACAAAGATGTCATGATGAAAATGTTCCCAAGAAACTTCTTTGTTACGATTTTTTTTTAGGTCACCTCAAGTCATCCAACTCACCCAAGTGCTTCCAATTTCTACAACCCAAAACTAATCCTCTTGGCGATCTTTTATGTGATCACCCTCTGTGATCACTTCTACGATCACTTCTGTAGTTATATTTGTGACAAGTCCTATGTTCATCTTCCTTTACAAGTGCTCGGTTCACCCCATGAACTCTATGCTTAGTCTTCTCAAGGTGTGCACACAGGTTTGGCACTTACTTCCATCAAAAACCAAACCAACCCAACCAAGATTGCACCTAGACTGCCTTTGCGATCAACTCTACGAAAATTTCTACGATGAGTTTTGTAATCACCCACCTTGTCCAAGTGCTTTGATTCACCACAAACTTTTCTCTCAGTATATACAAAGTGTGTGCCCAGATTAACCCTCCACCACACTTTCAATCAGAACCTTTGTTGTAATTCTAATGCAAAGTCTTTGCAATGAACCATTTCGCTCCATCGAACTATTCACCAAGTGTATGAACATTCCCACTGAACTATCTCTGCAACAAGATGTCTTCTTGCTATGATCCATCACCATTGTCACCACCACAGTAGTAGAGTGTGCTTCAAGATCTGATACCATCTATCATTGAGATATTGGTGAAGACCTCACCAACACTTGTTCAAAATCTATGACAAACAAGCTCTAATACCATCTGTCATGTCCCCACAGAGTGGCTTCCCAAATCTTGTGATTGTGCCCACTTGAGTGTTGTCACACACCTACTACGACAACCTAGATTTTTCATCTTTTTTCTTCGAAGGACAGAATACCCGATTTTCTATGGGGCCTACCACAGACCATCCCTTCCCTTATCCTCCTCCAAGCGACCACAACCTGGCCTTAGCATAAGCACCTCTCGCAACTCGCGAGTTGGAGAGTCAAGGCTCTCGACTCCTTTTTATCCAAACGCCGATACCTAAGATGCGATACAGGTATGGCTCCCTCCTCACTAGTGCCTGCTACATATAACTGTAGGCTAGGCTAAACACTAGCACTAATCGTAACTCGCGACTTTTCTAGTTGGAGTGTTGAGCCCTTGTGCTCCTCCTTTGCGAATCCCCGAGATGCAAGAGGTCAACATTACGTGGACTTTGCCAAGCGACGCGTACATGCCAGTTGTCTCCTCCGCTATACTCTACTTACGAGATGTATCGCTGCCTCTCGTCGCACGAGACCTCGACTCTCGACATTTCATGACCTTAGCAATCAAGGGGCAACCTCTTCCTCCTAGGAAACACCGAGCCACGATAAGTCAACAATGGGTTGACTCTTTTCCAAGCAGCATGTGTCCACCACTTGTCACCCACTCCCACCTTTTTCTGGGTGCTTGTTGTTACACCACTTGTCAACCACGTGGTCCCCACCTAATGGGTGTGCCACATGTTTGCACGAGCCCTCAGAGCTCAGCACTTCGCAACTTCTGTAGTCGAAAGGAAGTTCCTTCAACCTTTGAACCCCTGATACGCGATACCACGCGGAGGTTTTGATCCAACGGTTCTCCCATGGCTTGGATCCAACGACCACAATCACGTCACGATTTTGCGAATTGTGAGTTCATGCAGTCCTACCCTTGACCACTCCCAGTCGCGAGTCAGCGAAATGCTACCCGACTACCACGCATCCTATGTCGATGGACGGTTCCGAATACTTTGGGATTTTCAGGACGCTGTCGAATCCACTCTCCTGCCTATGCAAAGGTTAAGATCGACGATCAATAGAGCTCCGACAGATCCTTGGATCTACGGTCCTAGATCCCATCACTACTTGTGAAGGATAAAAGGGTCGAGGTGTTAACACCTGCACTCCTCCTCTAGATCCGTCGGTCTTGATAGGTCTGGGGTATTTTCGAAAGGATTCAGACCGTTCGTCTACCAAACGATGGGGTATGCTCTTTCGATAATCGGACTCGCTATCCTTTCTGAGCTTGAATCACGAAATTCAACCTCTCAGAGCTTCAAAATCCCATGAATCCAAGATCTTAGAGAGCTACTCTTTATTTCATAAGGTTTCCTGACTCGGATCGCATGAACCTTCAGATAGTTCTTGGGCAATTGTCCCTGATCTTAGTCGAGTCTCTGGGTAAAGGTTCGGTACGGTTTCAAGGTTTATGGGGTAATTCCCAGGGAAGAGTACTTGCGAGGAGCCTTCCTAACATATTACGAGAATCAAGAAAACAAGACGATTCTTGGTGGAGTGAACTCATGCCCAAGACTTAAACATTTGTACAGAAACCAACTATGGCATGTAAGTATACACATGCATCCATTATTTCCAGTCTAAAACATCAGACAATCATTTCACACATAAATCATTTTGGGCATATAAACATGAGCATGTATTCATGATATTCAATTCAAAATACAAGGCATAAAACACTTATCAGTTCCACCAGGCGTGATGCAATTGTTGAGAGGGGTGATCGTTTCCACCCAACCATAGGCTCAGTGACTCCAAACGGATTTACCACTAGCCACCCCCGAGCTAGGCCACGATGCTTGATATTCAGTCTCCTACTTCTAGCTCAATGAAAGTCAAGGACAAAGGTTACTCTCCTTCTCTTGATATAGAAAAATAATCCCTGTGTTTCCAGAGTCTCTCCAGTTCTCTTCCATGATCCCCGTCGCGCGTGCTTTTTCTCTCTCTCCCCTCTTTACCACACCTCCTCTCTTGCCTTTTCTCTGCAAGATTGCATGTGGCACGAATTTCCCCATCCGTGATCAGGTCTGGGAGAATTTACGGATGGGCGTTTCACCGCTATCCCCTCATTAACTCTTGAGGAGCCTCCCCACCTACCAATTTGACGAAAAATCCATTCCAGGATCAGAGAGTTGCTTCGATATTTGAGCAAGTAAAAACCAATACGGTACTGGCTAGGTGGAAGTTAATGCAACCATTCCAGGTCCCTTACACCACCTCTCATTAGCCATCGTTGTCTCTTTTATCACATCCCACTCCCAACAGTCATGCAACACATATTCATAACATAATTTACATTCATCGACCTTTTATACAAAGGTCTATCAAATCAAACATTCACATCTTTGAGTTTTCCATAGTTCTTGGCCAATATAGTTGAGGGTGTTACAATTCCCTCCCCCTTAAAGGAACATCATCCTCGATGTTCTATCTATCAATATGACGTGTATGTATAGAAGTAAACAAAATCGGAGATGCCTGTTTCATGGAATCTTCCATTTCCCACGTAGCCTCATTTGGGTGAAAATGTTTCCACTGCACCTTGACCTGTGCAATGGTTTGGTTTGTGAGTGGGGTTTCCTTTCTATCCAGTATGCATTGAGGTTATGGAAGGAATTCTCCCTTCGGTTCCACCTGTATCACAGACCAGTCAATTATATGATTAGAATCGTGTACATATTTCTTCAATAATGAAACATGGAAAACATTATGTGATTTTACTGTGGGAGGAAGTGCTAGCCTATAGGCTACAGGTTCCACTCTATATAGAACTTCAAAGGGTACACAATATCGAGGTGCCAACTTGGCACAAGCTCCCACCCTCAGGGAACTCTTCCTTGGCCTAACTCTGAGATATACGTGGTCTCCCGTCTTGAATTCTCTTGGAGTTCTCTTTCGGTCGGCGTAACTTTTCTGTCTGTTCTGAGCGACCTTTAGATTTTGTTTTATCTAAATCATTTGTTTTTCCATTTCTTTCAACATGTCGGGTCCAATAGTAATTCTATTGACGAGATTACTCCAACTGACTGGAGTGTTGCACGACCTACCATAGAGGACTTCAAAAGGAATTGTCTTCAGGGATTCTTGGTAGCCGTTGTTGTAGGCGAATTCCACCAGTGGCAAGTAATCTTCCCACTTTTTGGGTTGATGCATTACATGCATCCTTAGCATGTCTTCTAATATTTGGTTCACTCTTTCCGTCTGTCCATCAGTTTGAGGATGATATGCTGTGCTAAATAGTAATTTGGTCTCCAAACCATCCATCAAGGATTTCCAAAAGTTGGAAGTAAATTTCGTGTCTCTGTCAGACACGATCTCTTTAGGCATACCATGTAGTCTGAATATATCCTTCATGAATACGTTGGCGATGTCTATTGCCTTGCAAGTCGACTTGATGGGGATAAAATGAGTGGACTTGCTCAATCTATCCACCACTACCATGATGGCGTCATTCTATTTGGTCGAAGTTGGTAATCCGGTGATGAAATCCATGGAGATGGTTTCCCATTTCCATTCCAGGATTGGTAGAGGTTGTAATAATCCTGCTGGGTGTCATTGTTCTTCTTTAACCTATTGGCATTCTATGCATTTGGCTAAGTACTCAGCTATGTCTTTCTTCAATCCAGGCCAATAGAATTGTTTCCTGGTGGATATGATCATCTTCTGGTATCCTGGATGACTAGTATATGGTCTTTTATGTAGTTCATCCATTATGAACCTCTTTAAGTCATCACAATCTGGAATATACAATCTATTTTTGTAAGTTATCAGACCTCCATCTATCATCTAGTAGTCTTCATGCTTTATCCCTGTGGGTTCTTGCTCCAGGTATGAGGTCATGGTCTAGAAGAATGTGTCTGTTTCTTGTGCATTCTTAACTCTTTCCTTGACATTTGTCTTGCAGGTGCTCACCATTTTCAGGTGAATTGTTTTCAGAATTTTGTTAAGGGCATCGACCACCTTATTTTCCTTTCCTTTGATATGTTTGATTTCGAAATCAAACTCACTAATAAGGGCCATCCACCTAGCTTGTCTGGAATTGAGCTTTGGTTGGTCAAACAGATATCGCAATCCACAGTGGTCTATCATAAGTACAAATTTCCTTCCCAGGAGGTAATTCCTCCACATTTTTAAGGCGTGCACTATGGCGGCCAGTTCTAGATCATGGGTCACATAGTTGACTTCGTGCTCATTCAATTTTCGGGATTCATAGAAGACTACACTTCCTCCTTGCATAAGGACTCCTCCAAGCCTTCCTTGCAGGCATCTGTGCACACGAGGAAGTTAGCTTCGGGATCGGTGATCTTCAACACAGGTGCATGGGTCAGTAGATGTTTTAGGGATTGAAATATTTCTTCACATTCTTGTGTCCACGTGAATTTAGCTCCCTTCTTTTGGAGGGTAGTGATTGGACAACCAATCTTGGAGAATCCTTTTATAAATCTCCTATAGTATCCTGCTAAGCCCATAAAGGATTTGATATCTAAAATGTCCTTTGGAGTAGGCCATTCCATGATAGACCTGATCTTGTCAGGGTCTACTGCTACTCCTTCTTCAGATATGATATGGCCCAAGTAATGTATTTGCTTCTGGAAAAAGTAGCACTTGCTAAATTTGGCATAGAGCTGATGTTCTCTTAGCACTTGAAGCACAAGTCTAAGATGTTCCTCATGTTCCTCTCTATTCTTGGAGTAAATTAATATATCGTCGATAAAACCAGTACAAATTTGTCTAGAAATTTGCTGAGCACATTGTTCATCAAGCACATAAAAGTGGCAGGAGCATAGGTTAATCCAAATGGTACTACCACAAACTCATAGTGACCATATATCGTCCTGAAGGCAGTTTTGTGGATGTCTTCACCCTTGATTCGGACTTGATGGTATCCATATCTCAAGTCAATCTTTGTGAAGATGGAAGCACCTCCCAATTGATCGAATAGGTCATCGATCCTGGGTAAGGGGTACTTGTTCTTTATGGTTACCTTATTGAGTTGTCTATAATCTATGCACAGTCGGAGGGTACCATCTTTCTTCTTTACAAATAGAACTGGTGCTCCCCATGGGGAAATGCTGGGCTGGATATAGCCTTTGTCCATCATTTCTTTTAGTTGTAATTTAAGCTCAACTAGCTCGGGTGTGCTCATCCTATAGGGTGTCTTAGACACTGGCATCGCTCCTGGTGCAAGTTCTATCGAGAAGTCAATGTCCCTTCTCGGAGGTAGACCCGGTACCTCTTTCAGAAATACATCTCTATATTCTCTTAGCGTGGGGTGGTCTTCGAGGCTTGGTTTGTCGTCTTCAACTGATTCCAACACCTGTATCGCATATAGTGGACATCCCTTTTTGCAATACTTTCTCATTTGAAG
Organism: Picea mariana; assembly: GCA_032191745.1. Lineage (NCBI taxonomy): Eukaryota > Viridiplantae > Streptophyta > Pinopsida > Pinales > Pinaceae > Picea > Picea mariana. The sequence goes on from JASDQU010818167.1 coordinate 8,941, forward strand.
GGCTGATATTCGTCTCACCGAGACAGGTTTTTGGATCCCTTGAAGGGTTATCCCTCTTCCTTCTTCACTTACATATTCTAAGGTTTTATGGTAACAATCCAATCTGTCTTTATATGTGGCTAGCCAGTCCATACCAATCAACAGGTCATATGACCCTAGGGGTAGTATGTTAAGGGTTGCTTGGGTGGGGAATTCACCCATAGTGAATTGGCAAGCTGGTATGACCTCCACTACCTTTCTTTTGTTGCCAATGGCTAACTGTACCAACCATGGCTTGGCATGTTTATGTGGTTGTAATTTACACTTATCAACAACCTTAGGAGCTATATAACTCAAATTTGAACCAGGGTCAATTAGAATAGACACTAGATGGTTGGTGATCATACCTTCCATCTCCACCACTGAGGCTTGGTGGTCAGCTTGTTTATTATCCAAGGCTGCATAAATTTGCAGCACACTCCTGGCCATGTCATTGACAGTGGTAGCTTCTTGAACGTTGTAAATTCTCCGACTGTTCTGTTGTTAGTGCGGGCAGTCCCTCAGTAGATGTTCTTCTCCACAACCCCAACATTTCAAGGGTTCTCTCTTTGGGTTATCAATCTTTCCCGGGGTAGATCCAGAAGGTTTATTTCCACTCTGGGAGGGGAAATTCTATTGGTGTACACTTCGGGTTGGGAAGCTCACCCTTGAGTCCTTTTTATAGTTTTTAAATATTGGGGATTTAAACCCCTTTTTCTGGAATCCAGAACTATTCTTCTGCTTCTAGCCTTCGCGAGGTTCTATCCGATGCCCAAGCTATTCATAACAATATCTTGCCTTTCAGATAGTGTCTTCTAGGGTCTTTGGCTCGTCAAACTCAATCCTGTTGTGATAGTCCTTAGGTAGTCCACTAATGAATCATTGCACCTTTGCCTTTTTTTCTTTTATATAGGGTACGTACCTCAACAACTCGAGGAATCTGCTGACATATTCCTCTATGGTGCGTTTCCCTAGCTTGAGTTCATAGAATTCTTTAGTCTTTTCATTGAAATACTTTTCGGACAGATACTTCTTCCTGAAGTGTTTCTCAAACCATTCCTAGGATAGGTCCTCTTCGTGAATCCCTTTTACATTCTTAAGGTCTTCTCACCAAATGGAAGCCTTTCCGTTCAAGTTGAAAGTGGCTACTTGGGCCTTCAAGTTTTCTGAGAAGTCATGGACTCTGAATTACTTCTTTAGTCCAAGCAGCCAGGCCTCCGCTTCCTCCCCCTTCTTTATTTCACCATCAAAAGAGGGTGGTTTGGCCTTCTTGAATTCTTCAAGATTATGACTTTTGGAATGCTTTCACTTCTTCCATTTTCTTTGGGAATAAGAACTAGTTCTGCTACTAGAAGATCCCTCCGACTCGCCAGTTTCCTTTCCAGAGGAATCATCTAATGCTTGTCCCTTATCTTTGGGGTGGATCTTTCTCGATGTCCTCTTCCCAGTGTGGCCACTAAAAAGACCACATTTCTTCATCTTAGGTGGAATTCGACTTTTCTTTGTCTGTCGTCAGTCCACATGACTGGTGTCAGGTCCATGCTGCAATTGTCTTTGTATGTTGGATAAACTCTGCAGCAAGACTGCATTAATTTCTTTTTGCTTCTCTTTCTCTTTTATCAACCTCTCATTGTCAGCCTTGCAGCTCTGTAGTTCGACCATGAGGCTTCTCACAGTCTCAGCTAGATCTGGAGGGGTCTTTACCACTCTCCTTTCATCAGAATCTTCGTCTCTATTGTGGGAGCCATCCCCCACTTCATGGTGCATCACCATTCTATGCATCTGCAGTTCCCCGCAGTTGATCATCCACTTGTGTGCAGGAAAAACACTTGTTGTTAGTCAATATTTATATTCATTTATAATCAGCGCATAATTCATATTTTTCAAATGCATACACACAATAGGAATTTTCATTCTTAACTTTGACTTTTGATAAAGTGGGTTAAGATAGAGGGTTACTCCTTTTAAGAGTACTTAAAATGGAGTTTCTACGCAACTTGTTCATGAGCCCAAGCAGGCCAAGTTTTGTAACCATGCTTTGATACCAATTTGTCACACACCTACTATGACAACCTAGATTTTTCATCTTTTTTCTTTGAAGGACAAAATACCCGATTTTCTATGGGGCCTAGTGCAGACCATCCATTCCCTTATCCTCCTCCAAGTGACCACAACCTAGCCTTAGTGCAAGCACCTCTCGCAACTCACGAGTTGGAGAGTCAAGGATCTTGACTCCTTTTTATCCAAATGCCGATACCCGAGATGGAATATGGGTATGGCTCCCTCCTCACTAGTGCCTGCTACATATAACCATAGGCTAGGCTAAACACTAGCACTACTCATAACTCATGACTTTGCTAGTTGGAGTGTTGAGCCCTCGTTCTCCTCCTTTTCAAATCCGTGAGACACAAGAGGTCAACGTTACGTGGACTCTACCAAACGACACGTACATGCCACTTGTCTCCTCTGCTGTACTCTTCTTACGAGCTGTATCTCTGTCGCCTATCGCACAAGACCTTGGCTCTTCGAATTTCATGACCTTAGCGATCAAGGGGCAACCTCTTCCTCCTCCGAAACCCTAAGCCATGATAAGTCAACAATGGGTTGACTCTTTTCTAGGAGACATGTGTCCACCACCTGTCACCTGCTCCCACCTTTTTCTGGGCGCTTGTTGTTATGCCACTTGTCAACCACGCGGTCCCCACCTAACGAGTGTGCCACGTGTTCGCACGAGCCCTCAGTGCTCAACACTTCACGAATTTTGCAGTCAAAAGGAAGTTCCTTCAACCTTTGAACCCCCGATACGTGATACCACGCGGAGGTAGTGATCCAACGGTTCTCCCATGGCTTGGATCCAACGACCACTATCACGTCGCGATTTAGCGAATTGTGAGTTTGTGCAGTCCTACCCTTGACCACTCCCAGTTGCAAGTCAGCGAAATGCTACCCGACTCCCACACGTCCTGTGCTAATGGACGGTTCTGAATACTTCAGGACTTTCAGGACGCTGTCGAATCCACTCTCCCACCTATGAAAAGGTTAAGATCGACAGTCAATAGAGCTCTGACAGATCCTTGGATCTACGGTCCTGGATCCCATCAATACTTGCGAAGGCTAAAAGGGTCGAGGTGTTAAAGCCCGTGCTCCTCCTCTAGATCCATCGATTTTGACAGGTCTGGGGTATTTCCAAAAGGATTCTGACCGTTCATCTACCAAATTATGGGGTATTCTCTTTCCATAATCGGACTCGCTATCCTTTCTGAGCTTGAATCATGAAATTCAACCTCTCGGAGCTTCAAACTCCCACGACTCTGAGATCTTAGAGAGCTACTCATAAGGTTTCTCGACCTAGATTGCATGAACCTTCAGACGGTTCTTGGGCAATTGTCCCTGATCTTAGTCGAGTCTCTGGGTAAAGGTTCGGTATGGTTTCAAGGTTTATGGAGTAATTCCCGGGGAAGAGTACTCGCAAGGAGCCTTCCTAGCATATTACGAGAATCAAGCAAACAAGACGATTCTCGGTGGAGCGAACTCATGCCCCAGACTTAAAAATTTGTATAGAAACCAACTATGGCATGTACGTATACACATGCATCCATTATTTCCAGTCTAAAACATCAGACAATCATTTCACATAGAAATCATTTTGGGCATATAAACATTAGCATGTATTCATGATATTCAATTCAAAATACAAGGCATAAAACACTTATCAGTTCCACCAGGAGTGATGCAACTGCTGAGAGGGGTGCTCATTTCCACCCAACCGTAGGCTCAGTGACTCCAAACGGATTTTCCACTAGCCACTCCCGAGCTAGACCACAATGCTTGAGATTCAGTCTCCTACTTCTAACTCAATGGAAGTCAAGGACAAAGGTTACTCTCCTTCTCCTGATACAGAAAAATAATCATTGTGTTTCTAGAGTTTCTCCAGTTCTCTTCCGCGATCCCCATCGCACGTGCTTTTTCTCTCTCTCCCCTCTTTACCACACCTCCTCTCTTGCCTTTTCGCTACAAGATTACATGTGGCACGAATTTCCCCATCCGTGGTTAGGTCTGGGAGTGTTTACGGATGGACGGTTCACCCCCATCCCCTCATTAACTCTTGAGGAGCCTCCCCACCTACCAATCTGACGAAAAATCCATTCCAGGATCAGAGAGTTGCTTCGATCTTTAAGCAAGTAAAAACCAGTACAGTACTATCTAGGTGGAAGTTAACGCAACCATTCCAGGTCCCTTCCACCACCTCTCATTAGCCATTGTGGTCTCTTTTAGCACATCCCCATCCCAGCAGTCATGTAACACATATTCATAACATAATTTACATTCATCGACCTTTTATACAAAGGTCTGTCAAATCAAACATTCACATATTTGAGTTTGCAAGATACCAGATATAATAAATATGCAAAACATAAATAAAATGCTAGAAATGACAGAATAACAGTAATATATCCAGCATAATCTCCACAATAACACATAAATGATATAAGAACAACAACAAAAATAACACTTTGATTTAGAAAGCAATGTTCACAAGCCTCTTCGAGGGGGCAACCTCCAATCGAGCAATGCTCTGTTACAATAATCTCCAAACTAGGGTTTTCATACCCTCGACCCTTATTTATACTAAATATGTCTAACAAGAGAAGCATCTAGAGGAAGATCCTTCTAGAAGTGGAAGCTTCTATTAGGTCTTCTTACATATGCCTTATTCTATTTTATTGAAAGGCCTTATTAATATTGACCTTTATTACATCCGAATATATTAATCTACCTATGTGCGGGTTAGGACCCTAACATGTCCTCCCCTTTAAAAAGAACCTTATCCTCAAGGCTTGAGATGAGGAAACTGCTGCAGGATGGTAGCTGGTTCCCAAGTGGCATCTGTTGGATTCGTATCTTTCCACTGGACTAGCACTTCCTTGATGGTTCTCTAACGTAGGCGACGCTCATGCTGGTCCAAACTTGCTTCTGGCTATAGCCAAATGGATCCTTCTTCAACTAACTCGGGAAGGTTGGTTTGAATTTGGCACCTAGTTCCAATCACCTTCTTTAAGCATGAAACATGGAAAACTGGATGTAGCTTCGACTGACTGGGCAGAGCTAACTGATATGCAACTTGTCCCACATGCTTGAGAACTATATAAGGACCATAAAATTTGGGCGCTAGCTTCTGACAATGCTTGGTATTGAGGGAAGTTTGCTTGTATGGTTGCAGTTGCAGAAACACCTGATCCCCTTCTACAAATTGACGTTCAGAGTGACCTTGATCTGCTTGTTGCTTCATGCAATTTTGTGCCATGATCAAGTTCTCTTTAAGGGTACAAAGAATATCCTCTTGAACTGTAAGTATTTGGTCAACCTTCTAGACCTTCTAGGTACCCGGTAAGTATGAGAGAATTGAAGGTGGCTTCTGTCCATATACCGCTTCAAAAGGAGTCATGCGAGTAGCTGTATGGTAGGAAGTGTTGTACCACCATTTGGCTAGGGGTAGCCATTGAGCCCACTGATGTTGTTTTTCAGAAGGAAAACACCTTATATATGTTTCCAAGCACTTGTTGACAACTTCCGTTTGACCATCAGTCTGGGGATGATAAGTTGTGCTGAGATGCAATTGGGTGCCTTGGAGCTTAAACAGTTCTTGCCAAAAATTGCTTGTGAAAGTTGGGTCACGATTAGAAACAATAGATTGCGGCATGCCATGAAGCTTGAAGACCTGGTCCATGAAAAGTTGAGCCACCGTGGATGCAGTAAATGGGTGTTGAAGAGCGCATAAATGAGAATACTTGGAAAGGCAATCCACAACCACCATTATGACTGATTTATTTCCTAATTTGGGTAAGTCGGTAATAAAGTCCATAGAGATATCCTTCCAAATAGCTGGTGGAATCAGAAATGGTTGTAGTGTGCCTGGAGATTTGACTGTTTCTCCCTTGTTGCATTGACACACCTCACATTTAGCTACAAAATTACGGATGTCCTGTTTCATACCATCCCAGAAAAAAGAACGTTTGACTCTGTCATATGTTTTGGTGAACCCCGAGTGCCCCACTGTGGGTGTAGCATGAAGCCCAGAAAGTACCGTGGATTTAAGATTTGATTGTTTACTTAAATACAAACAGCCTTTGTATCGAAGCTCATCCTGGAGCCAAGAGTACCCTTGAGGAGCCGGAGCCTTGGTCTGCAATTGCTGGATCAGATGCAAACTTTTGGGATCTTGAAGCCATTCCCAGTGCACAGGTTGGAGCCAATCGGGTACAATGAAGGAAAGAGAAAAATGGGATCCTTCTTCTTCATATTTTCGGGACAGTGCATCCGCCACTACATTGTCTTTGCCCTTCTTGTAAATGATCTCATAATCATAACCGAAGAGCTTAGTCACCCATTTTTGTTACTCCTGGGGGGAAATGCGTTGTTCCAAAAATTACTTGAGGCTTTGATGGTTAATCTTGATTTGGAAGCGTTGCCCCAAGAGGTAAGGACGCCACAACTCAATGGCATGCAAAATAGCCAACATTTCCTTTTCACAAATGGGTTTTCCCAGATTCCTTTCAGACAGTTGCTTACTGGTGAAGGCCAAAGGTCGACCCTCTTGCATAAGGTCAACGTCGATTCCTTTCCCTGAGGCATCACATTCCAACACAAAGGTCTTTGTGAAATCAGGAAGGGCCAGAACCAGAGTGGTGCACATGGCCATCTTCAAGGTTTGAAAAGCTTGAGCAACGGCTGGAGTCCAAGTGAAAGAGTTCTTTTTGAGGAGAGTAGTGAGAGGTGCTGCAATCTTTCTGTAGTTCTTAACAAACTTGCGAAAATACACTGTTAAGCCTATAAATCTAGGCAAGATTTTGAGAGTCTTTGGGTGTGATCAATCTTGCATAGCTTCAATCTTTTTTGAATCCACCCTGACGCCATCCTTGCCAACCAGATGACCCAAGTATTCTACTTCTGTGGCACCAAAATCACAATTAGACTGTTTCACGAAAAGTTGGTGCTGGGAGAGGAGATGGAGAACTTGATCCACATGAGTAAGATGGTCGGTCTAGGTTTTGCTATAGATGAGGATATCATCAAAGAAAACTAAGACAAAATGAAGGAGAAAGGGACGTAAGACATGATTCATGAGGCTTTGAAAGGTGGAGGGGGAATTACACAAGCCAAAGGGCATGACCAAAAACTCATAGTGGCCCTCATGAGTGTGAAAGGCCATCTTGGGAATGTCTGCCTCTTTCATACATATCTAGTGATAGCCTGAGCGAAGATCAAGTTTAGTAAAGAATTGGGCACCACTCAATTCATCCAGGAGGTCATCAATGACAGAAATGGGAAATTTGTCTTTAATGGTCAGTTTGTTGAGGGCACGGAAGTCAGGGCACATTCTGCAAGAACCTTCTTTCTTTAGGACCATGACTACAGGAGAAGAGTAAGGGCTCATACTAGGGTGAATAACACATGCATTAAGGAGTTCCTGGACCATTTTCTCAATTTCATTTTTTTGTGAGAAGGGGTGGTGATATGGACGGATATTGGGAGGAAGGCTTCCAGGTACAAGGGGAATGGAATGGTCATGAACACCGTGGGAAGGAGGTAGGCCTTGGGGAGTGGAAAATACCCTTTGATGTTTAGAAAGGAGATCTTGGAGGTCATACAGCACTGGGGGTGTTTCTGTTGCTTGAATGACATAGAGTTGGGAAATGACACCAGAATGACCTTTTTTCAGCAGCTTTTCCATGCGATGGGAACTAATGACCTCAGGTGAACCAACAGTGATGCCTTGGAATTTATATTGGTGGCCTTCCTGGTCGAATTGCATGGTTAATGCCTTAAAATCCATGAGAATGGGACCCAAAGTTCTTAGCCAGTCTGCACCCAACACAATGTCACAACCACCCA